>JASAND010010517.1:0-102206 GCA_030248195.1 Trissonchulus latispiculum
GTGGTGAGCGTATGTGTGTGCGGATATGCGTGTCTGTGTGCATGTGTATGCGTGCAGGTGTGTGCCCGTGTATGTGGGTATGTGTGTGCTGATGTGTGTATGTGTGCGGGTGTGTGTATCAGTGTGTGCCCCCACGCATTTAGTGAGAACATCCCAAACAATGACAGGTTTCAACTTGATATTTTGAATAAACGATTAGAATATTAGAACATTCGAGTAGATTGGCGAATTAGAAAATACTTCGAATATATTGGCGAAAGACTCTGAAACAATAACAGTGACAATAATCCTTTTAAGCTGAAATGTGAATCTACCAATGTGACCATTAATTATTAAATGGTTTTCGACTTTAATCAATGTTTCTAATGCAAATATGTGAGACTCAGAAACAACAACAACTTTAAAACAAACCAGTACAACATGTGGTCGTTGATCAGGTTTTATTCATTATCCTAAATTTAGCTTGTGCTTTGTATCAAACATTGACATGGGTATTTCTTCTCTAATGTAACGATACATTGTTCCTATGTGGTTTTTTGTCCACTATGGTTTTTGCAGACGAAGCAGCGTGCTACAACCCATCATGTGAATGCTGGAATGATGATACACCTGGTTGCGAACTGGGAGACGTTTATACGGGAACGAGAAGCACTACGATGTCAGGAGCTGCGTGTGAGATCTGGGAAGATGTTGTGCCGCCTAATCCAAATTGGGCATGGGGATTTTACGGCAATCACAATCTTTGCCGTAATCCAAATTTTTCAATACGCGGTCCCTGGTGTATGACTGGAGGGTCAAAAGAATACTGTTTCCCAAATTGTGCAGAAATTGGTACGTTTTCACTGCTGGTGAACTTTTAATATCAACTTGCAATAAATGTAAAGGTGTGAAGAAAATGCTCAGGTTGAGAATTGTATTTGATTTGGCTGACTTGCAGTCGTAACCGTTGATATCTCTCCAGCAGAACGTACACTTTCTTAACTAATCTCAAACTCCCAGAGTTAACTGAATTTTATTCAATTCGCGTATTAATATGGCACGTGCTGGAAAAGAGAGAGGGAACGTGTATCTAATGTACTCGTTATCGTATAAAATGTTACCCTTACCGCATGGCAATGAATTTGTTTTAGAGATACAACTAGCTAAATTTTTAAAGTAAAAAGTATTCAGTGTATAGTGTATATTAGTGTATATATTATTATTATAATATTCAGTGTATATTAGGATATTGTGTTTACCATAAGAAACCTTGAAATATTATGCTATTTTAACTAACCGTTAAGCAATTCGTTAAAAGTAAACTGGCAATTGTCAATTGCTTGTTTTGCGTCGAACTCTAATAGTTTTTGGAGCTATAGAAAGCTAACAAACAAGCTGGGGTACAAACGTTTGTATGTTCAAAGTAGAAATATAAACAGGTCACATCATCAAAGATCAGAAAACTCGTCTCGCCTAGCTATTCTCACTCTGCATGCCTCAATTCTATCAGGAAGGTTTGGATAAATCCGTGATCAAAATAGATTAACCTCGGTCGGAGCAAAAACGTTATTCGAGGTTGGCTTAATGGTTTGGGACTAAGTGTCCGCATGAGTGCGGTGTGAGACGGGGTCAATCTGTGGGGATGGTCACTCTTAGGCCACAGGCCAACGGTTAGCCGATGGCTGGCCGCCGTTAGACAGCGGTCCAAAACAAGCCGGCAAGCGAAAGTGTCTGATAGCAGCCGACCGGTTCAACACTGGTGGTGGAGTTCCGTGGATTTGTAACATTCTGACAAAGCAATGCAAACGATGTATGTACTCATAAGATGCATGTATGTATGTATGTAGCCATACACATGCATTAGGCCTATAATGTAATTGAATTGTAATTGACGCATCGGTAATTAGTTGCAAATCGTGCTCGGCTTGCCTGTCACTGTCAAAGAAATCAGTTCAAATAATAAGAAACAATAAATTGCATAATCTGCTGATCCCGGACATGATTTGGGGGAGAGGGGTCCAATTTTGGCCGATTTCTTCACCATCTCCGATTTCGCTCATTTTCACATATTTTGTTGTCCGAGTGGTATATTTTAACGGGATTTTTAAATTAATGCTGGACTTCTTATGGTTGTTGAGTAATTTAAGCCCAAAGTTGGGGTCTACATGTGTTAAACATAGGAAACGGAAAAATTGTCTTTTATTATTGCGCCAAGAAAATCATACGATGAACGGTCATGAATCAGTATAAGTTTGCATCCAGCTTGCAGCTGTGATCATAAACTGTTGTATCTTGGAAGCAGAATTTTGATTTAAGCCCCTAAAACTTTTTAACAAATTTTTGTTTGAAGTAAACACTGCAAAATCGCCAGATTCCAACGTTTCTTGTCGATGAAAAGTAGGGTCGTCTTAAAGAATTGTAAACTGCTCCAATTCAAAGGCCTAAATAAAAATTCTAACTCCGAGGTTCCGTCGTATGTATATAGGCGGTTCCAACGATATCAATTGTTTTGTTGCTACACCTCTGGCCAGTTTCGAGATTTTTTTGGCACAAAGATTTTGATTTTTAGCAAAATTTTAAAAATTGTAGTTTTTTTGCAAATGCGGCTAAATTACAACAACGGTATGGTCTAACATTACCTCTTACATTTTAACTTGTGTATTCATGCCTTTGAGTTTATTTGTAGCATGATTATGCTGGCAGCAATGTCCAGTACGTTTTACCGTGCCAATCGGAACCGTCAGACCCCGAATTTCACCATACGCGATTTTTTCAAATTTTTCAAAATATGGCATATTCTACATCAATCGAAAGCTCCAGTGCAGGGATGAATTCTTCTCTTAGAACTATGAGTCAGAAAAGTTTCTAGTTTAAGTTGACCACTGTTAAATGGGTTAAGATATCATTTGTGCCACTGTCCTTGTTTCGCCGTCCAGCCCGCTAGCTAAGCGTCTGATTAAGCCCAAGTGTGTAAACTGCACAGAAAAGCTCTTATTTATGGTACTTAGACAAAATTGACTGTCAAGCTAAACCAAAACGCCGCTGTGCCAAAACTTGCTTGAGTTGGCTGCAACACCATCGTTCTCACTGATATTCAAGTTGTACTCAATGAATGGCTCTTAAGTTACGAAGAACTGAACGAAACAACTCAAAATTTAAGCTTGAACTGTACGTCATATGTGATGGTGAGATTATGTGCCAAAATGAGCGAAATCCGTGACATAAAAATTTTTCACGATATACCCCCCCTTAAGATATGTTAAATATTAACCCTCTTCTTCCCAAGCCTTCTCGAGGAAAGCTTCTGAAAATGACCAGTTTTCGTTTTCGGCTGCCACTTTTTACAAAATTTGTCGAATTCTCCATTCCGCCAAATGCCTGCTGGTACATCATTTCTTTAGCTGTTTTTGAACCACTAATCTAAATTGTAGTGGGAGTGCCGAGGAAAGAATGGAGCACGTGATCAGAACTACATCGTGCAACCCGTGCCTGCTCTTTGTGTTATGACTTAATGAAAGCAATTCTTTGAATGTCTTTAAAAACGTATAAGATTTGTCCTAGTACTTTGTCTTATCGTAAGTACAGTGATAGTTGACACGTTATGTAAAAATGGCGACGAGGCATTTTCTGCCGCTAGATCCTTTTTCTCCGTCGTCGGAGAAATGGGAAGATTACGTTGATCGCTTTGATATGTTCCTTTTGGCCAATGACATTACCGACGAAGAAAAGAAACGGTCTACTTTTCTTACGTCCCTCGGTTCAGAGAACTATAGCCTTTTGAAAAGCTTGACCGCTCCTAATAAGCCTACGATGACCCCTTTGGAGGACTTGCTTTTAGCAATGAAAAGCCATTTTCAACCTAAATTGAACATTATTTCCGAACGTTTTAAATTCCACAGCCTGAAACAGTCTCCAGGTGAGACTATCTGTCAGTTTTTGGCTCGCTTACGATCACGGGCCCAATTCTGCGATTTCGCCGACCTTGATGACTCTCTGAGAGACCGCCTAGTATGTGGCATTAGTTCAGAGCAGGCGCAGCGCAGCATTTGGAACAGAATCAAAAATCACCACTGCCAAATGGCCGCCGCCGGGGCATAAAGGGGTTAAAAACAGGACTAAAACATAATACTTTCTACCATAACAATATTGCTACACCAATTTTTTAACAATGCTTCCGTCAACAATGTCTATTTTTACATACACGTATGCGCTACATTCAGGAACTGTGCTGGCGCTGCGAAATGTGTCTAATACTCAGTGCTGCGTTAACGCGTAGTGTGTGTTGTTAATCAATAAATGCAAACAAGAAAAGAAAGTTAGGTCACAGACACAGAAGCGGACATCAGTAATGTGATCCTGGTCGAAACCGATCGATTGCCGATTTGATGTTTGTTGTCAATTGATTGTTAAACCGATTGATAATTTCTATATATTAACAGTCCTTGGAGGTTAACAAACCAAAATAGAAAGAAAAATTCAAATAGACAGACAATGGTTCGCTAAAATGTAATCTATAAGGCAGAAATCTGGCTAACGACAAAACGAGCAGTTCAACGTCCAATTTATGTTATAAATACGCCCGATTCGAGATGTCTTTGGCGCGGAAATCTGAATTTCAGCAAAAGTTGGGAAATTCGGGTTTTGGGAAAATGCCATAGAGCTATGGCTACACAGACCTACGAAAAGTTAGACTATTTGCGCACCAATATTGATGACTTTATGCCAAGTTTGGGTACAACTGTTGCAGTTTAGAACAACCCAGTTGGTCGCTGGGGTCCAATGCGAGGGTCTGACAACCATAACCTGAGAAATAGCTATTTAAGTAATTTTTCAATTTATGTTTTAAGTTTTATCAATCGAAAGATCTCATTTTTGGGAGCATTTACTCTTTTTGGATCTCCAAGATCCTGGGAATGCCATATTCATGTTATCGGCAGCAAAATGATTGTCGTGGTCAAGGCTTTTCAGCGCCAAGATTCAGTGTATGGCCAGGGAGTTGTATGATGCATCTTAATTTTATCCTTAATTTGGGTGATTATTTCAGTTTTTAGAGCTCTTTTAAAGCCAGTATTCAGAAGGCGTTTTCGTTACCTGAACGGCTGCTTCAGAGTTTAATTTTAAAATCACAGTTTCAAATTTGACGGAATCGTATGTTAGCTTGTTGTCGATTTTACCAGTCTGATCGCCTTTTGTCTTTAACTGTCCAACCTGCACGTTTTTTGTATAGTACGACCAAAAAATGTGTGTACAAATTTTGGTCGTTTATAGCAAGTTAACCTTTAGAGTAAACCCCAACAATGTATATAGTTTTGGAATCCTGATGAACTCTAGATTTGGAAAATCCGGAATTCCGGGTTTCATTGACGGAAAATCTAAACGTCATAGTTTTTCGCCCAATTTTTATCGCAATCAAAATTTTGTTTCCACGATCGAATGGAGCTGGTCCAGATGCATCTTTTGCTCCTACCAGTTTTTCACGAAAATGCACTCAATTTCTGAAATTCCGGGATTTAAAAATTTCCGGATTTTGAAAATTTTCTCCAATACCCACAAGACGCGGTATCATTTGAAAGCATTATCGAGCTGAACAACGTTTGTAATAGAATGAACTCTTGAAAATGCACTCAATTCCCAGAATTCCAGAAAACAGGATTTTCCGTATTTTAAAAATTGTTCCCAATACCCACAATATGGGTGTCATGTGAAAGCTCTTGATTAGCTGAGCAACTTTTAGTATAGAACCAATATCAGAAAATTCACTAAATTCCCGGAATTCACGAATGTCGGATTTCACTCCAGCTCGGAAGTTTTTCGTGAATTCCGAGAACTGGGCTCATTTCTGCGAGTTGGTTCTATTATTAGATTTATTCAGCTCATCAAGAGCTTTCGAATGATACCCATATTGTAGGTATATATTGGAGAACGTTTTTAAAATCCGGAATCCTGTTTTTGCAAATTCCGGGAATTGAGTGCATTTTTAAGAGTACATTCTATTACAAAAGTTGTTCAGCTCTAAGAGCTTTCGAATAATACCCATCTTGTAGGTACTGCAGAGAATTTTCAAAATCGGGAAATTTTGAAAACCCGGAATTCCGGAAACTAGTGCATTTTCGTGAAAAACTGGTAAGAGCAAAAATATGCAGCGGGACCAGCTCTATTCGATCGTGGAAACAAAAATTTGATTGTGTTAAAAATTGGGCGAAAAACCAAGAATTTAAATTTTCCTTGAATGAAAGCCGGGATTTTCCGTATTTTCAAAATCTAGAGTTCCTGAGGATTCTAAAAATATATACATTGTTGGGGTTTACCCCAAAGGTTAATCTGCTATAAACGGCCAAAGTTTGTACACACATATTTCGGTCGTGGTAGAGTTAATTTTCAATTGGAAAGGTGCTGAACGAGTTAAACACGTAGATTTGACTTTGCCAAGTTAAGATGTTTAGGCTATTTGCCATCCCAAAAGACATAAAAACAGTGACGTTCTGATGCGTGTAATTTTGCATTTTATATCACTGTAAGTCCAGTCACATTCTGATGTATTGACCAAAAATCTGGGAAAAAATTAGTTTACTACGCACCACCCACTCTTTTTCAAAAAATGGAAATTGCTCAGTAAATTTTTTACCAATGCCCCAATTCGTCCAATTTGTACTTTTTTCGAAAGCTCCAAGGATATGAAACTATCTCTGCTACAGTATACTATGTGGAAGTATGTGGAAGTATTAAAAGTTGCAATCAGCGTGTTTTGGCATACTATAAGCAGCAGTGTTGCCCACTTTATAATTGTAAGCAAAAAGGTCAGAAGACATGCTTTACATGCGTGCCAAATAGCCACTACATTCAGACATATGATGAATAACGAAAAATGCAGAGTTTTACGATAAAGCGCACCCTGAGAACCGGAAACAATATCCATCCGGCTCTTGCTTATCCTGTCATATCTCTAGCTTGCAGAGCAAAAAATATTTGATGAGTTTGACGGGCAAATTGCATACGTGACCATTATTTGCGTATGTTTAACCACCTCGTCAAAACAGCAATATTTCACTGACTGTTCCCTATCTCCAACTTCAAAACATAGAATTATGTGTAACGCTTTCTAACAATTAACTTGAAGCCAGTTGCAGCTTCTAAAGCGACAGTGAGTAAACCAGAAGCTTTCTGTGACGGCACCATTGTCGTTGATGTTGGAGATAAATTTCGTTTGGTAATGACTTATTCAGAGCAGCACAACTGTGCCGGCGGCCTTTTTGCAAAATAATTGCTAGACCAAAAATCACTGAAAATTTTTTCGTTAACTTGAGAAAACAACTCATGTTCATGTTGTAACTAGGAATCTAAGTTTAGCTTGCGCCAGCCTTTTCTTGGTACCTTCGGGAGTCAGTGTAACCAGGTATTCAAATACAAGATTCAAGCGATGTAAGGGAAAGCTTGCGCAAAATGTATCGTTGCACAATGCATAAAACTATTCTGGTAGGTGACATGGTTACCAGTAAATGTTAAGTTTCAGCTTTGTTTTGAAGAATCTAAACTATGTCAAGTTAGAATGACATTGGCTTTTCCTTTGTTCCAGGTTGCTCAACTACAACAACTTCAACAACAACATCAACTTCGGCGTCTACAACAATAACGTCAACGACGACACAACCAACATCATTAACAACCATTTTAGCATCAACATCGACAAAACCGACACCGACTTCATCGTCAACGTCTACAGAGCCGACAACATCTAGTAGTAGTTCAACGTCAACGTCCACAAAGCCGACAACAACTAGTAGTACTTCGGTGTCAACGTCCACACAGGGGACCACATCAAGTAGTAGATCGACGTCAACGTCCACAAAGCCAACAATATCTAGTAGTGCTTCAACGTCAACGTCCACAAAGGCAACAACATCTAGTGGTACTTCGACGTCAACGTCTACCCAACCGGCAACTTCTAGTAGTACTTCAACGTCAACGTCCACAAAGGCAACAACATCTAGTAGTACTTCGACGTCAACGTCCACAAAGCCGACAACATCTAGTGGTACTTCGACGTCAACGTCTACCCAACCGGCAACTTCTAGTAGTACTTCAACGTCAACGTCCACAAAGGCAACAACATCTAGTAGTACTTCGACGTCAACGTCCACAAAGCAGACAACATCTAGTAGTGCTTCGACGTCAACGTCCACAAAGCCGACAGCATCTAGTGGTACTTCGACGTCAACGTCTATCCAACCGGCAACTTCTAGTAGTACTTTGACGACAACGTCCACAAAGACGACAAACTCTAGTGGTACTTCGAAGTCAACGTCCACGCAACCGGCAACATATATTAGTACTTCAACTTCAGCATCCACAAAACCGGCAACATCTAGTATTTCATCAACGTCATCATCCACACAACAGGCAACATCTAGTAGTACTTCAACGTCAACGTCCACAAAGGCAACAACATCTAGTAGTACTTCGACGTCAACGTCCACAAAGCCGACAACATCTAGTGGTACTTCGACGTCAACGTCTACCCAACCGGCAACTTCTAGTAGTACTTCAACGTCAACGTCCACACAGGCGACCACATCTAGTAGTACTTCAACGTCAACATCCACACAACCGGCAATATCCAGTAGCACTTCGACGTTAACGTCCACAGCGGCGACAACATCTAGTAGTACTTCGACGTCAACGTCCACAAATCCGACAACATCTAGTAGTACTTCGACGTCAACGTCTACCCAACCGGCAACTTCTAGTAGTACTTCGGCGCCAACGTCCACAAAACCGACAAACTCTAGTGGTACTTCGAAGTCAACGTCCGCGCAACCGGCAACATCTAGAAGAGCATCAACGTCAACATCCACAGAACAGGCAACATCTAGTAGTACCTTGACGTCAACATCCGCAAATCCGACATCATATAGTGGCACTTCAACGTCAGCATCCACCAAGGTGTCATCGTTTAGTAGTACTTCAACGTCAACATTCACACAGCTAACTTCGATTTTAACATCCTCAGAGACAGAATCATCTACCGCTGCTACAATTCGGAGTTCTGTACAGCCGATATCATCTACAACGACGTCCACGTCAATATCCGCACAACCGGCAACGTCTAGCAGTACTTCAATGTCAACATCCGCAAAACCGACATCATCTAATAGTGCTTCGCCGTCAACAATCACACAGCAATCTTTGGTTTTGACAACCTCAGAGCAAGTACCATCTACCACCTCTACAATGCCAACACGTATGCTGCTAACTTCAGTTTCGCTATCCTCAAATCAAACAGCATCTACTACCACACCAACATCTACGTCGATCCAATCTGTATTATCTACTGATACCCTGATATCACCATTTGTACAGCTGACTTCCATTTATACATTCTCAGAGCTTAGATCACCTACCACCACTTCAGTGTTACTTTCCAAAGACTCTGTTTCATCTACTGGTGGTATGTCATCTATATCATCTACAATTACTTTAACGCCAAAATCCTCACAGCTGGCTTTTGTTTCGGCATCCTCGGAGCAAATGGCATCGACTACTTCATTAATATTGATGCAGTCAGCATCATCCGCTAGTATTTCATCGGCAACATCCACACAGCTTGGTTTAACCACGTCATACTCAGTGCCAGCATCATCTGTTTATGCTTCAATATCAAAGTCCACACATCATATATCATATACTAGTAATTCGCTCTCGGAATCTTCAGAGGCAGCATCGTCTTCCAACGTGCCAACGTCAAGGCATACGCAAAGGTCGTCATATATTAGTAATTCAGCTTCAACATCTACACAACAACTTTCAATTTCAATGTTCCCAGAGCTAACTTCACGTACTACCATTTCAACAACAACTTTCACACAACCTTCTAAATCGTATACTTTAATCTTGGCATCCTCACAGACAACATCATCTCCCATCATATCAGCTAACGGCCTTACCAAGCAAACATCTTCACAATTTGAAAAATCTGGTAATGTTATCTCGGCATCCTCAGCCTCAACATCATCTACTACCACTCCAATGTCAATATCCATGCAAACACCATTATTTAAAGGTGATTCAATCTCTACTTCTTCAGAAACAGCATCGTCTCTCGGCACATCAGTTAACAGTATTTCAATGCAAAAAACCTCAGCGCTGACACCATCTACAGCCATTTCAACAGATGTTTCCACACAATCTGCATCATGCATTAGTACACCAAGGTCTACATCAACACAGGTACCATTCTCATAGCATCCTTTACTAGCACTTTCGATAAAAATCAATATTCACCGATTTCGCTCATTTTCTCACACAATTTAGGTACATTTGTTCTCAAAAACAAGACCAAATATTAGAGTTCGAAATCAAATTATGCCAGAGGTATTCAGGTTTCAAAGTTGGAAAACCTAAAAATCTGTGTGATAATCTTCCAAGGTCATGAAGAGACAGGGCAGCGAAATTGGGGCCGGCCAATATGACAAATTAATACTATTGTTTGGCTAATATTTCAGTACTTATGGCTCCGAACCGGCAACTGAACCTTATATAGCTAACTGTCCTCAAAATTTAACTTTCTCTAACTTGTAGATACTACATTTCAGATACATTAGTTCTATTAGAAACGTTGTTCAGCTCATCATTAACTGTCGAATGATACCAAATTTGACTATGTTTTGGAGATTTCAGAAACTCATTATTTTGGCCCATACAAAAATCAAAGGAGCCGAAAGGATAAACCGATAGAAAACTACAACCTTGAATCATTTACTTTTGCCATAATGTTGGGCAGGCATGGAGAGCCTTGTGTTCCACTTTTGGTGACTTCCTAATAGATAACGTACGAGATATTTTTAAAATAATGAGAAAATTATAAGAAATGTCTGTTTGAGCCAAAATTTGCAGTTTCTGTGGCGAGTTGCATTTTTGACCGCGTTGCAGAGGAGAGAAGATTGCGTAAATATAAATCTTACTTTAATGAGAATTATATTTATGCGTAGAGTTATTTATGCGTAGAGTGGAGCTATCTATAAGCCGTTTCTGTAGCTTTTCGAAATTGTGCAGAAAAGACCAAAACGTTTAACAGGTCCAATTTTTCATGGTTCAAAAAACCAATTTTTTCAATTTTTTGAAAAACCGCCAACAGTGCAACAGAATTGTACCAGAAGGATTATTTGCATACTATAGTATGTTCATACTAGTAAAGTTGTAGAGTTTTAGCGGTGTATCTTTCATACAGCGAAAAAATTTTCTGCTACAATTTTTTAAACCTAACTTCTTCATTTTCCCATGTTTAACACATGTCAAGGTCACCTTTGAAAATCTCTACAGAACGATAGAAGCAATATTACGCAATACGCACTTGTCTTGTTTGGAGAACCCATGGGGTCTAGAAAATGTGTGATAATGAGCGAAATATGAGATGGTCGAAAAATCAGCTAAAAAGCAACCACCCTTAAGGACTGCTGTTCGGCCAACATCGGCCACTGCCACGCATGTTGGCCTCCACTCAAAATGAATGTTTAATACCGCCTATAGAATCAACAATTTATATCATTTACACGTACTGCAACATCGTTACTTATTCTGATTCTATCTCCTCTTCACTCAGTTTTTAACTACTGTTATGTTATGTTTTATCCGAGGTCATCTGCTGATATTTCTGCATCAATTTTTCAGCATTTTTGCCACTTTCCCATCCTTAAAACTTCGTTTGTCTGCAACGTGATAATCGAAACCAGCATGTCTCTGTTTAGGTTCCATCCACTTAATGTTTCAAATTTTCAGCTCAGCTTAGCAAAGACTGTTCCAAATCCGACACCAAAACTTTCACAATACGTTTCCTTTACTTACAGTTTAGCAAACCAGATAGTTGATTGCTAAAACTGTCGCCTTCTGGCCAATCCATTATTTCTGAAAATTTTTAGGGTTTTCTTCCCTGTCACCTTCCTCTATGCCAATTAGTATGTTGAGTTTATTTTTTTAAATTTACATATATTCCAGTGAATGCTTCATTATCGCAAGAGTAACTATTCACTAAGACTAACTCAGTTATGGCACGCAGATATTTTCCTGCAGTAATGGTTATCCCCACGGTTGAGTATTTAGCACATAATTGTGTACGCCCACTCGCCCTGTTGTGTTGAAGTTGATAGGCACAACAACTCTGTTACGCAAATTATGCTTCCTTGGAGCTGCAACAAGCAAGCGTAGCGGGCGAATATGTTTGCAGTGAAGGTACTCAGATATTGGGGGAGTCAGCTGTTATTGTGCAGATGATGTCTTTTGCTTGAAAGCTGAGATTGTCACGCTTGCCATTCTTAGCCATAAGATTGCTAATTCAGCAGTTTGTTGCAATAAGTTTGAATCTAATTAAGGAAATTGTCACTAATAGAGTCATTGTGACTTACAATCACAGGAATGCGTTGCCTTCAAAAAAGAACATTTAAATAATCAAGCATAGATGAAGATAATTTGTGGTAGGGAAAACTGAAATTCATTTTTCCAATTTCATATAGCGGAAATGGCTTCGCAAGGGTTTTGCAAACTAAATTGTCTGCATTCTATTTCTCAGACTTTAATCTGTCTTATTGAGAACGATAATGCCAGTGTGCATTTGTTCGCGAGTTCAATGGGTTAATCAGTGGAGTTAATGTCTAAAGGAATCATGAAAATGTTCAGTATGTTACAAACATGGAAGCAGTTACTATTCGACTACAGATGAGGCTTTAAAGTAGTGCCCCCATCAAATTCCTTCGTGGATAAAAGCGGTCGGCTGAAGAATGTTTTGCATGGGGTCCCGTTGATGAGTTCTTGTGGTGTTACTTTGTGATTACTATTCATGTATATGGTGCAGTTTCAGGAAAATTGTCAATAACCATGATTTAAAAACCTAAGTCAGTTTATCGAAGTACTCATGGGTGTTTCAAACATTGTTTAGCAGCCATTTAATCCGCTACTGATTAACGGCATTTTAAGAGACAGAACTTTTGCCGCTGGTTACTATCTTGGTATTATTAAATACGACTCCAACGGGACTCACTTGGATCCTGCACCAAGTCCAACACCTTCTGAAGCAGAGCATTTCTTGTCCAGAGAGCTCCACCTGTGGAACGGCTCCAAGGCTGGCATTATGCAGAAGTATGTAATTAATGGAAAGCCAGGTGGAAAGCTTCCTTTATACGATGATAGACAAGGACGATTTGTATATCCTGTAAGCATGACTGTAATGCTGGTACAACATTGTTATGGGGGGTGTTGCCTGGAATGAAAGATTTGCCAAATGGTTTTCACATATACCGAAGCCGCATGTATTTCTAGAAACAATGCAAGCCAAGCTGCGCATACAGTGCATTTTTAAAGCGCATTTTTTGGTTCCAGAACACGTTTCACTGCATTGTAATTGTGCATTTAATTATCTCACTTCATTTTTGTATTGGTATATCATAAGTACTGTTATCGAATATAACATCCCCAAGTTTATTACCTGAAACATGGCAACATTAGCAGTATTACCTGCCACTAGTGCTAGATAATCTAGCTTTATACTAAACTATTCAATTTAATTTAATTTAATTTAAACAATTTAATCTTAATTTAATAAGTTTATTTTGTCTTTTTACTCTCAGTCCAGTTCGTATTGGTGCCAATTTGTCTTGACTTGAGGTTAACGTTTTATTTTTAGCGGGCCCCTCTTCCGTTCAGCTGGACAGAGATACTGATCATAGACATTCTTAGAATCATAGGATGCTCTTATTCTACTGCGATAGCTGCTTTTCTTGTGATCAGTCAACTACTATTGAGGTAGCCACAGTCTACGTATATTTCAATGACATGTATAAACAAAACTACAAAAGTTATATCAAGCAGATATTTGTTGATCAAGGCAGCTAATATTAAGTTAACTAAAAATATACCAATGTCCTAATTAAGTCCTAATCAATCAAGCCCAATAATTGAGAGTATCACAATTTTTGTATGAATTGCAAAGCTCTAAAAGTGGTTAAAGTCATCAAAGCACTTAAATCCCAGTAAAGTTTAGTTAATTAATTAACCAATTATAGTTAACCACGTTAATCAAATTAAGTTAAATAATTCAATGCTTACTTAGGCGATATTAAGGGATCAAGGCAGATAGAAACTGAGCATAATTTCAGTGGAATTTAACCCACTTTAATTTGAAATTTGTATGGATGCTTTATTTGTTTCTGCCGATTTCTAATGCATTTGATTTAAATGCAGCAAAGCTGTCTTAGTAGTGACGAAGAATTTTGTTAATATATATGTTAATGTTAGTCATATTAAGGAAGGGGGGGCTGAAATGGGGTGCCCAACGTTTGTTGGATTTCAATTCTTTTTTGCAGGCATGTAAGGCATGTGCGTGGGCAAAATAGTATGAAGTCTTTGATTTCTAGTAAATGGTTTGTATAATCCACAATGCCCGCGAAAACCTGGATGACCCCCCGATTTTCGTGACACAACATAAACACTTAAAAATTTCTCACAGCTGTTTGGCTCAATAAACACGTCTACACTTTGCACAGCTAGAGAAGACATATTGGGTAACACGTATATACATTGTATTAGCTTTGCTGTAACCCTAATGGTTGGTGAGCAATGCTAGCGTAAACACGAAGAAACATCGAAATTTTGAAAAATTTTGGACGCCGTGTCGGATAATCTAACTCTGGTGCAACCCTGGAAGCTAAACTTTTGTGCGCACATATACTCCATAGGTCTCTTAAATCATGGCAAATATTAAGGAACTTTGTCTGAGCATTATAGTTTTACGCCGCTTGAAACATGAGTAACGTCCATTTTGGCCTGGTTCAAAAAGTATCTCAAGGGGTTTTAACATGATAATGCTGACAAATTTGGCTCAAATTGTGTTGATATGTGGCCTTCCCTGACCCAACCCCAATAACATAAATTTCAACTTGTTACCTTCATAAATGGATAATGGTTGTTACTGTGATTATCCAGTTGAATGCCAACTCAACTGGCTTATTGATAAATTCTTGTAGTGTTTGTACAGCTGTCACACGACAACAAAGCAACCGCACATAAGGAACAAAATACATGTAAATGAATGAGTTCTGCCCGATAAATTCTTTTTCCAACTTAATCAGGACTTTTAAACTAAGATAAATTGAAGGTGGAATCCCTCAATTCAGTGATCCTTTCAAACGATAAAATTTCTGTTTTCGAAAATAACTTGAAATTGATGGCAAATATGCGATTGCGTCAAGAAGAAAAGTTGTTAGAATCATGAAAGTTATTTTGCACTTTTTTCAAGTTTCTAGTTTTATAAATCTACTTTGCGCAGGCCAAACTACTTCATATTTGGGCCGATCTTGAAGTCCTTTTGGGTTTTTGGGTCCTATGTTCACACCAAGTTTTAGTTTCTGGGCTCGCACCCCATTTAAATTATTTAATTCGGCGATCAAAATTTTCAAAATTTTAGTAGGTTCTTCAAGTTTAAGCTATCAGTGCTCTCGAACCGTTAGGGCTACACTAAACCTATTGCAATGCGCATGCAGTCATTTATGAACATTTATGCTGGGTGTCTCCAAATCGGTGGGTCGGGCATGTTCTTCGAAGAGTAGCGAGTTACAGGAAAGCAGCTAAGGATCAACGAGTAGATACGTTTCTGCCCACGCACATGCTTTATATGCATGCCAAAAATGAACCAAATCCAAAGATGTTTGGGCAAATGTTTAGTCGCCCCACGCCTTAATGTGCTTGTTCGGATATTTGCTGCACATTTTGAAAGTCTGTAATTTACGTAATTACTGGATTTCAACGATAATTTTTAGACTAGTTTAAGGCGTAGAATGTGCAACTAGGAACAGCGGTCTCAATGCAACTCTTCGATTTGGACATGCTATAATACGAAAACCATTTCTGAACATTAATTTCTACACCTGTGGAAAAGCTAAAGAATTAAGCTGCCAGTTCAGGCTTCAAAAGAAAGTGCTTCTTCCCGAGTGCAGTTTTTCTGAACATGTCTAATTAACAACAAACTCAATACTCTGAGAAAAAATTTTCTCCTGAAGAGAAAGGCAAAACGCAAAACCCTGAAAAACCACACTCGGCAACTGTTCCAAGAATGCGTTTATAGCCGCTTTCTAATAGCATGCATTAGTTGACAGAAAGCCGTGTTCAATTTTCAAAGATTTTACATTTTCACCGCTGTGAGCACACAAAGATGCTGCAGTAAGCTGGCCGCTGGGAATAACATGCCCTATAGGAGTGCAAATGTGGACAATACTTGATTGACAGACCTGCGCTATTGAAGCTAGCGAAATCTTGAAATATTTGATTTTTCGAAAAATAGTAAATTTTTGACCCCGAAAATAAAGTTTCTTTATTATCTCTTAAACCGTAAGGAATCAAAGAATAATTTAAAGAGCAAAGCTGTAGACCGTGGTAGGAGCATTCGAATGACTACAAGTTTGTCCGTGTATGGTGTCCAAAAGTTTGTGTATTTCTCTGTACATATTATGGCGGGTTGAAGCTAATTTCTCAAAAACTCTTTCAAATTTTCACTCCTCGACTTTTCTTAAATGTTTTCCAACCGAAAGTGCGTTATTGTAACAAATTTCAATTTCAAAGATAAATACGCTTTTAAAGCCAAAAATAAGCAAACCATAGCCAGCACATTAGTCTGCCATAACCCCTAATTAAAGTAGAAATCTTATTTGCAGAATATATAAGTATAACTATTTAAGATCCTTTACCCATCATGGAATCCTGCATGTAGTGGAAGAAGTGATATATCTTGTAGCACACGCATTGCTGTTGTTTATGGCAAGACGGAACGAGGAGGTATTAACCCTTATAGTCTGAAACAGTGGTACACAGGACATTAATACGAGTTTTGGTGAAAAGGAAGGAAGTTTGTGTTAGGCTGTTTGGATTGCGAAGATGACAGCATGAAGACTCCGTTTAAAACTACAGCAACAGTACACGTTACAAGCTACTAATGTTTAATTATACCAAGAGTACATAATACATAAGAGTATGACAGCTGGCATACTCTATGTATTATCAGCTTGCACATCCTCTGCACGCTAACGGCTGACCCCCCCCCGCAAATTGGACCCCAGTGACCCCCCCCCCGCAAATTAGTACCCAGTCGAAACGGGGGTACGCTCACTCGCTCTATGCTTGTGTGCTAAAGCTCGAAAACACAAGCACTACGTGCGCGAGTTTTGTGTCTGTTTCGAGCTTTAGAACACATTCATAGCGGCTAAAATTTTTTGAAGTGAAGGGTCCAATTTGCGGGGGGGGGGTCAGCCGTTAGCGTGCAGAGGATGTGTCACGCTTATAATACATAGAGTATGACTGCTGTCATACTCTTATGTATTATGTACTCTTGATTATACTGATGATAATAAGCAAGACAGACAGAGCAGGGCCAGTTGTTAGGACCGGGGTTACGTTCCACATCACCGGCTGTGAGGAGCAGAAGGAGGAGTAGCAGAATCCCGGGTCCGGTACTTGGGAACCAACCCTTCGTTGGCCGTCCTGTCGGAGGTCCCCAAGGCAGTGGTGGATTTCCTACGGGGTGTGGGCCGGCTTTAGCCGTCCCAATCATATTGGCAGCGCCAGAAGATCCAGGAAACAACAACAACAACAACATAATAAGCAAGATTCTTTGCTAAAGGTTAGGTAAGTTTCCGCTGGACGGACATTTTCAGCAATTTTAAGCATGCTTGACAGCCCAATATTTCGCAACGGAATCCTTAGTTGCTTACTAATATACAAAAATATACGAGCAAAACAATGTCTGATAGTTTTAACTGTAACTAAGGACAGTCAGCTCGGTCTGCAACATAGCCAGAAAAGGATTCGTCATAGCCTCTCTGACTGTGCTATGCATAGATAAAGAACGGCAGTAGCCCGCGGGTTTCCGTGGAGATACAAACAGCATTTTTATTAAGAAAATGTGGTACCACTTTTAGCCGACAGTTTTTATTTTTTAAATGAAATAACTTTCTCAGATACCATGAATAGCATGGACCTCAGATAGGTTTTTGGTTTTTTCAGTTTCTTCAAAACATGTAATTAGCTAACACTGTCTCGAATACCTATGTCGGAACAGAGTGCAAAAATTTGGTTATATTTAGAGCGCCAGCTAAACTTAGGAAAAATCTTTTGAAACGAACTTAGGATTTCTGTTAACACAGACCTAGACAGCTCCCAGACATCTTCCTAAGCACCCGCCTAGGAGGTGCTATTGCAAAGCGACTCAGGTTTCCTTTGACGTTTGATATTTTCAGGACCTTTGTGCATTGTGTGGAATTTCCCTGCAGTGCCTTTACAACTGTCTATTTGCTGTGCTAGCAGTAGAGGGACTACATGTCTACTGTTGCACCACTAATGTTACGTCCATAAATTTGTTACTCTCTGTGAAAGTGTCAGTGGCGGTAGTATTGGGTAAGTTCTGATAAACTCATGCAGGGAGGCTTAACTAACATCATCAACTAAAATCAACAACTGAGATTAAAGCTTTTTATACGACAAGATCATTAGTTCAAGTTCAAATCAATTTGTTCATACATATCATCTGTTAAATGTAATTTTGAAATTTGGTTTGAGTTGTTCTTAACTTGAAATCAGATGCAAACTAGTCCAGTTTCGATAAGTATGTTTGTGCAATATATTGTATATCAAATATTTAGATCTTTAGAAAATGGGCCCTTGTTTTTTAATGTGAGGTTGTCGTAACCACAAATGTGATTCAGCAATGAAATTATTTAGTTTCTGAGAGGCTTGAGCCAAATTAATGTTTAAGCGGAAGATCTAGGCGAATGACGTGAATGAATTCAGTGACGTGAACGAGATTTCACGACATAGGTTATGATGTCTGTTATACTCTTTGTACTACTCCCACCTCTTTGGCATGGTTTACTTATTTTTAGGGTTACCCATTGTAGGAGCGGTCATTTCTAGTTCACTATATTGGATAGATTATCCTTCCATTTATTCGTATGTTTTTAGTTTAGCGAAAGTGGCTCAAGAAGTTACTAGATTAAAAACATATTAAGGCAATAGGGTCGTTCTAAGTTATTGCATAGAAGCTTTAAGAGACCAATGTTCTAATTTTAACCTTCAAAAGTTAGCAATGGCCTAATCGCTGAAATGGTACGTACTACGTAGCAAATATTTTGTAACGTTTTGTAACTATTGTGATCATAAGAAATACCGAAGCTTGTATCACTTGTTTGGTTTATGGTGTACGGTGTACGGCAACCTCAGAATTCTTCGGAACATAGCTCTGCTAGTTTTGTACTGTGCCACACCCCATTTGCTTTCGATATGTGGGGAGACGTCAAACCAAATTAACCGCGATCTCGCGTTCAATATTTGTAGATCGCTATAACCTTGGTCGTAGCCAAGCCTACTGAGTTGAAGTGCGCGCGCTGCGTTTGAAGTGAACACCCATTAGTATTTATATTTATATAGTATGAACACCTGTATTTATTTTATTTCTGTACTTTCTTCATACACTTGTTTGTACGCATTTCGGGGGTCTCCCCCTTTGTCAAGCATGTTTCTCATAGTAAATGTGGTCTCCTTTTGGACCATTTAGGGGCGTCTTTTAGTTTTCGTTTTTGTATTAGCACTATATATCCGGTAAGTAGGGCTTTTCTAAGATTAACTGGGTAGGTAGGTTTTTTAAGTGTGTACATTTTAGCAAATTTGGGGTAGGCTACTTATATTTGAGTCTTTGCTCTTCATCGGCAGTTAAACTCTGTTCGGTTGGTTACACTTAGGTTGTTTGGCGAGGTTAGTTAGGTCGTCCTGGAACATACATCTGCTCCAGGTCGTCGCTTCCTTCTGCGCCCAGCATCCACCCGTAAAGTTTGGTTAGTCAGTGCACTTCCAACTTTACGCAGGGAATTAGTACATCACTAACAATTTTCAGTAGATCAGTACATTTCTGTTTACTTCTTGTCTTTATGCCTTAGAGGGATAAAATTTACAGACAAAAGAACTAAAGCTATTGACAAGATCCAATTTGAGAAATTTAAACAATAGAAGAAACGGATTACTGTAGGACAATTTTAAAAACTAGGTTTGGTTTAAGCAAAAAATACACTATTTTTATTTGATTAATGTTGCAAATTTCAGGTTTATTGAGGGTTTTCTCTTAAAATTTTGATATTAAAATGATACGTAAGTTATTGAAATTAAAAACTCGAAATCTAAGTTTTGCTTAAGCAATGCACATATTTGACTTTGTTAACTTTTTAATTATTTGTAAAATAATGTTCATTGCGTGAAATTTCAGTAAATTTTTAATATTCATCGTCTTCCTGAATATAAAATCATAAATTTAACATAAAGCTTACGATCGAGTCAGTTAGGCTGGCCGAAAATACATGGGATCATAATTTTGTCATTTTAATTCCAAAATTTGCAGAAAGAACCTGCAATAAATCTACATCACCTTTCAAGTCACCGTGAAAATACGTTGTTAAAAGTCGTTAAGTTAACGTTGAAAATATTACAAATATACAGCATTTATCTAATGGAAAATACAAACCAAACTTAGTTTTCAAAATTATATTTATTAGTATTTTCAGATTTCAAAACGGAAGCAAACAGAAATGTACTGATCTACTAAAAACATTTTAGTCATGTACTCCATCCCTGACAAGCACTCAGTGATGTACTACAATACTGAAATTTGTCAGTAAAGTTGTACATTTGAGGCCTTTAACCCCGGATGTACAACTTGACTAGTGATGTAGTATATCACTGAAATTCTCCAGGGATGTAGTACATCTCTAAATGTACTACTTTACTGCGACAAATACATCTCGATGGTATATGCAGTGTTTCAGGTGTTGGACCAACTATGGCAATCCTTCACAATGGTTCACTAATGTTCCTGTCTGTGTTTTCGGTTGTACTGCACTAATACTAGCTGACGCCGCAGGATCCGACTACGGTAACCATTCCGAACCGTTTCCTGTGACGAAACCATCAAACTACGTTTCATCCATGTACGTATGTTGCATTTTATGCCACTTAGCATCCTTTCCAGAGTATTTATTTGGAAATATGAAATCAAAAGTTATACATCGGTAATGCTTTCAAGCTAAAAAGCTTGTGCAAACGGCGTCAGAAATCACAAACAAACAAACAAAAAACTTCTGTGCGTGCCATTAGCGGAAAACTCCAGCCTGTTTTAGGTAAAGGTGAAAGATTAATGTTGGCATTGCTATTTATTTCAGAATAGGAATACCTGGAGTCTTGCTCGTGACAGGAATAAACTTGGCTTTCTTAGTGGTTGGTTCGGAAGCTGTTTACAATCAGCGATTTTCTAGCTATCTGCTCGTATTTGCTCTCAATATTGCTTGTGCAACAGTTATGGGGTTTTTCCACATAATCGGCAACGAAAAGGTATATCAATATTATCATTTTCTGCTAATGCCAGCCCAATTGCCAATATACCAGGTAAAGGATAAACAGCTGGGTTGACACTAGTACCCGGGTACCTATATGCCTAAACCATTGCTCAAGGGGATTTGGGGGATTTGGGAAACCTTGTTGCAGCTGTGATTCGGGTTTTGGAATGCCAAATCCGAAGACGAATGCTTTGAATCCTGTCCGGTGGTTTATGTTGTGCTTGGGCTCATGCTTGTATGCCAAGAGAGTAGACTAGGGATACCACTATCTTAAAGTGATTCCCTTTAGTAGCTATGGAAGCAATTGCTATAATTGTTGGTTCGTTGATGGTCAAATATTTTGCAAATGCCCCGGCAAAGAATTGAGATATCTGAGAAAGAACAATGACAGATCATAAACGTGTTCTTTTGTATAAAGAATCACATTGTTGCAGTTGTCTTAATCTTTTATTTGTTTACTTGCAGCTTCGACGGTTGTGTAGCAAAGCCGTGAGGAAACTCAATCGAGAATGGCTACAAGCAGTTCTTCCTGCTAAGTACTCATGAGATGAATTTCATTGAAATAGATTGGCTAAAATTTATTGATCTTGTTCGTGGCAAATACATAGGCATCAGTTGATGTAGATGCATAAATATTTTACGACCCTAAGATTTGACAAGCCCAAAATTTCAGTAAAAGAGGCCTTGTCCATACCTTCGTATTTGAATAGGTTAAGGATACAAAACACTTACCTATCTACACAGACCAAAATAGCACCAATTTACGTTACGTTTCAATCCATACCGCCAGACTGCTTCGATTTCAGCCAATTCAAAAAGCCTGTTTTCCAGCCTTACTTAATTATCTTGCCCAAGTCACATCCAGTTTTAGTCGACTGATTGAATTATTTTCAGTTTCAGTTTCACAGTTTTGTCTTCGCAATAAAAAAGTGTGCCAACGTTTTTTAAATTTTCAATTATTCATGGTAATTGTAAAATCTTTCAATCAAATGTTTCATACACAAAACTCAAATAAAATAGTGCTTTGAGAATTGCAACTTGCTGCAATAATCGCGTGGTTCTTCTTCGTTAGCACATAGTGCCGCTGTGCCATGCCGCGTGTGAACAGTCCATCCAAAACATTGTTTGAGCTTCAGCGTTGTTAAAGTTTTGTGATACGCTATATTCCACGGAATGACTAGGTTGTTAGGACTAGGTCGCAGTACTCTTAGATTTTTCGGTTCCTCCTTCGCAAACAGAAAGGATCCATTGACTGACATGCATCACCACGTTCAGGCAAACTAAGATTATTCTGATTTGTCATAACAGTTGATTTGTCATAACAGTTGCCCCTAGTTGGTATTCCGGTTAAGGGTAGTGTCAGCTTGTTTTCAAAGTTTGTTTGGGTGTGGGGAGGTGACACTGAATAACTGCAACTGCAGTTATCAGAGGGGTTCTCCAAGCTTATCGAGGCATCCATTATTTTCACCGTATTGAAGGCCCCGTTGCAGCGCTCACCTAACAGGCGAGCACGTAGCACTTGACCTTGCACAGACTCGGTAAGTTGCCCATGTGATGATGTCCAAGGTTCTCCGGGGAGAATGTTGGTGCGGCCCCAACATAGCAGCCGGAATGAACAATGATCAGAGTAG
The DNA here is from genome assembly GCA_030248195.1 of Trissonchulus latispiculum. Classification (NCBI taxonomy): domain Eukaryota; kingdom Metazoa; phylum Nematoda; class Enoplea; order Enoplida; family Ironidae; genus Trissonchulus; species Trissonchulus latispiculum. The sequence goes on from JASAND010010517.1 coordinate 23,018, forward strand.
ATTCATTGTTGAAAACAATACCAGGGATCTAACATTTTGTCCCAGAGATCCTGCTGAGGCAGAGAGTACCTTCTCGTTTCTGGTCAGTCCTAGTTTATGTGTATATTTCGGCATTGTATTGTATTTAGGTGTTGTATGATTTTTAAACTGAATAATATAATTAATATTAATATCAAATATATGACAACTTCGCTCGTAGTGAGATTTCCAGGAATTGTCCGTTATAAACTTTCTGATTGTAATGTCCAGTGGAAAAGTATGATTATTCCAATTTCCTTTTTCCAGTTTCCATATTCCATTGGTTTGATATATCCAAGTATTTCTTCATGGATTTAATCCATTTCTTTGTAGACTAATGGGTCTGTCAAAAGATATTGATCCCGATAGTAAGCAAACAATCACACTTTTGGCACCGCTGAAGCCTGAAAGCTCGAATTCTTGGAAACAAAAATGGGTGAGATATGAACAGACACTTTCATAGCTAAATTCACACCCAAAAGTACAATTTCACAGGAAACTGAAAATCACCTAAAACTAATTTAACACATTCACGCAAAAAAGTTTAGTTTCCAGGACATTGAAAACAGTGAGAATTTATTGAAATTTTCCTGTGATTCTCTGCATACTATCGGATCAGTATCTTTTGACAACGCGTAATACCATGTACGCAAAGGTTTCTTTGTTTTGTTTGGCTTTAGCACCTTAATAGAAAATTGCAGAACACCAGCAAAACCTAACTAACCTAAAGACCAGTTCACAATTATTTTCCGTTTGTCTGGTTATTCGGTAGACAGAGTGGTTCATACTAGTTTTGCTGATTGCCCATTTGTCAGTTTCCGATTGTCCGATATGGTGATGTCTGTTTTGCTGTTTTAATTCATTTAAATTTTTGCTGTATTGCATATTGCTTTTTCAAGTATTTAACACCACTTAAACTTTTGCTGTTTCTGTTTTTGAGTCACCTGACACTTTCTGTTTACCTGATTGGTTATCTTTCAAAGTAACTGCTTAATGTATGCAATAATTCAACTAACAAATTTTTTAAACATTCGAAAATCAAATGGACACTTTAAATTAAGCCAGCACGTGATTAAGTTCCAGTCATTTTTGGTTGGCTGCTGCATACGGACAAATGGACAATACCAATGCAGCAAAACAGCAAAGGCATGACTAGACATTGGAAACGGACAAGCAGCAAAACAGCAGAACAGCAAAGCGGCAAAACAGCAGAACCATGAATGTATTTTAAAACGGACAAACGGACAACAGAAACGGGCAAACAGAAAGAATATGAACCGGGCTTAAAGAAGGCAGGACCGTAACCATGCATGTGCTTGGGCGGGGAGATCACCCCCAGACCTGGACCTCACTGCCTCGAAGGGCAAAATCAGAAAAATACGGTTTCCCGGCGGCCGTAGGCCGACGGTCCCCCCTCCCCCAAAACTTCCCCTCCTGCACATGACTGACCGTAACCGTTCGCAAAAAACGACAGCACGAAAACACGACAGCACGAAATTGCTTTGCATTTAACTCATTCCTACTAGAACCTTCAGTGCAGGAAAAGGTACTTTATGGTCGCTCTAATATTTGGGAATTACTAGATTTAACAAAGGAGAGAGAGAGAATCACTTAATCATTTACTTCACCCGCTCAATCAATCTACTTGCCTCCCCCACCGGGAAAAGGAAAAAATCAACAAAACATAGTTATGTCAATACTATTTATTAATCTTTAACAAAAGCTTAGATTATAAATTCAAAACGTTGTTAGACTACTCTGCCATTTCTCAACCGGTCGACCCAAAACACATCCAAAATTACAAAAAATTGCAAACGTATCCTCTTTGGGCAGCCTACTTCCAGCCTTTGTGCATCCGATCTTCTCCGTATCTGTGGATAGAATCCCTTTCCTTGGCAACGGTTATCTCAGAAGAACTTGACTATATTTGCCTGCTTTTATGAATGGCAGATGCTTGGGTTTGAGACGTTTGAAGTATACTTGGTACTTGTACTCGTGTACTAAGTACACTACCGAGCAGAGCAGACTCTAGCCATTCCTGACACGATTTCCAGGACTCCACATGACTATCAAATCCACCAATAAATGTATGTGCCTCAGCTGCCATGAAAAATTGTAGTATCAGCCAACCACCATTATATGTATGAACTATATCGAAAAAACTAAAGCATGCAATCACCATTCCTCCAATTAAACATAATATAACAGTAATAGCTACTTAGGTAATTGATTTCAAGGGTATATGTTGAATTGACTTTAGGTGCCTGTCACAACAAGGTTGATTCAGAAAGAGAATTGTATACTAAACAATCTATAATTACTATCCTTTCAATGATAAAACTTTTAGTTGAGTTTAAATAACTCAGTTTGGTATAGTAGAAATGACGAAAAATGGGGTACCCAATTGATGTAGCGTAACATTAAATATTTAGTATGATAGGCTGCTTCTTCCTTCGAACAAATTTCCTGCACATATTTTCCGGCAATTGCATACTACTCGAACTCTTGGAACACTTTCTTTCATTTTACCATCTTCTAAAGTTCTCACTGCCATTAAACGCAGATTTCAAGACATTCCCTCAGAACTATTTCAATTTTCAGAGTACTTCCAAAGATCCATTTTTGAGACGTTCGCAAAATATTTCGAGTCTACTGTGTAAGACCTTTTTGTTTTCTGCATATTTGCTAGACTTTTCAGACAAGTTTTTAAACTTTCTATAGCGGTAAAGAATATTTCGAGTCAAAGTTATTGGTTGACTGCTAACCTTTAAAGCCTATTTCGAGAGAAGCTGCATTGTTTCGGGAACTTTAGCGAGTTTTCTCGAAACTGCTCTGCAGTTCCCGGGAAGTTCAACGTGCAGACCCATAGCTCTGATCGGGGGTGCAATAATCAGTTGTAGCACAGTTGTGTATGTATGTGTCTAAAAGGCATTATCTGCTGCTGGATAAACTTTCAAGTTTGAATTTTTAGTAACTTATTCATAATCGTTGTTACGTTAACAAGAACACTGATTCATTAGCTGATTGACTGATACTGGATTGATTTTAAACTTTACCTGCCACGGTACCCGCTGGTGTGGCAAATGCTGGCAGCAACCCTAACGTTTATCAAAAATTCAAAAACCCAACTGATTTTAACAAACATTCAAGTAATAACAGTAATAGAAATGTGTTGAAATATGTTTAAGATTTTTAAAAACAATTTTTGCTATATTTGTTAATATTTTGTTTAATATTTGTGTAATATTTCTCCGTTTAACTGGACTTTCATGGCACGATCCCCTGCTTCTTGGCCCTAAATTTTGCAGAGCTTGTACCGAACATCCAAAGTGAATATGAACATATTGTAAGTCAGCGTTCAGAATTCATGAAAGCTTCATCTAGGGGTCCTCCAGCTCTCAAATGGAGGTTTTTTATTTGAGCACTCCTATGATAGATCACTGGAACGAATTCTATGTTAATTAGTTTCGTTAGAATGTCAAAGCCACATTAGCCTATTACGTAACCCTATCTATCAACACAAGAAAGAAGATCCTTTGGCCGATCAATTCATTTGTCTGCCCCATACCTTTTTTGTTATCATACTTATGGTGTCTTGGGACAGCTTGTTAATATTACAAACAGCAGTCGACTTTGCTATGGTGCTTTGCTCTGCTGTCAATCGTTTATCACTAGAGCTAGGAAAATTTCTACTAACTAGAACTGACTTTTCCGAAACAGCACTTAGGAGATTGTCCCAGCGGGATACACAATATTCAGTGATGAGATCAAGGATTTCGTTTGCTCCGCCTACTATCTCTGCGCAAGGCCAACACAGTAATCCATGTCCACCAATAGAAGCGATAATTCCATGTATTCTAACGTTATTAGTTAAGGATGTCCAGGTTTGTATGATATGAATTCGTTTCATACTAATTTTCTGACACAGTGATATAGCCATTAAATAATACGTGATATCATAAGTTAAAATATTTCAGGCACTACCTCTCTATTGCAACTTTTTCTGTTTTTGAGTTCGTCATATGCTAATGATAGGTCTGCACCCAGGAGTTTGGAAAGTTGGGTTCGGTCATTGCGACGAAAGGTCTGAGCTAGGGGCGGAAGTTGAAGAATTTTTGCATTTTGGACCTACAATCGTACTTTAGATGCTTGTTTCTTTCAAAATTGAAGTATTTCGAGAACATGCGATAATTTTTAAACAGTTGCTGTTTTGCGATAAAAATAATAAACATTTTTCTTTCTGTCACGATAAAAGGTGGGCTGGACTCTTGAGACCTCCCGGGTGTGACCTTGGCTGCCATGCTTCAGGCTAGAGGTCTTTCATGGATTGAATTTATAGGCTTTGAAAGTCAAGCCCAGCTCACAAGCTAAAAATCTAGGCCCGACCGGACAGTGTTTACTAACTTGTTTTGCCGCACAAAACATCAAACATTTGCAGAAATTTGACTCAAAGTCAAGAGTTTCCTGACTGATGAAACAGATTACAGCCACATCGGCTGTGGCCATGGATGTGCTAAGTCTACGACATTTCCACATACTGTCGTGACTTAACAGAAATATGCAATTCGCCCTTGCAGATAACCCATTAGGTGACAACTCGTTGTTGACATTTGTTTTGAACTGAAGAGTACAGCATACGAAATGATTCCGCTCAGGAGTTTGTGGAGCAGTCCTCATATAGTTGCGATGATTCAAATCTTACACGGAACAAACTGTGAATAAGGCTGGCTGCACAAATGTTTAGCTTTAAATCTAAAGTTTAATTTAAAGCATTTTAGTTATTCTACATTTGTAATCTTACTGACGAAGGCCATCTTTAATGAAACTTAAAATTCATGTCAGTATGAGATGAAGGTTGAGAATAATCGAAGGAATATCCCAAAATTGATTTTATTAAAAAGTAAAATTCCGAACAAAATTCCTAAAGCGAAAATAACACTAATCTTAGCTTCAGTCACCGACAATGGACTACGCCGAGCCTCGTACCTTGAATGTTTGAAAATTTATTTTTTCAATTTCTAGTTGGATCTGTGTCTATGGCTATTCTGTGATGGCAAAATAGATGAAAAACCAACTTAAAATTGAAAATATCAGGATAACCAATCTTTAGTCAAATATGAAATTTCGGTCATAAACAAAAATTTTCTCAAACCCTATTAAAAATCCCCCCAACACTACTGGATCATTAAAAACTTCGTCAACGATATTTCCGGTCATTGAGATTTGTTATAAAGTTATGCTTTATAATCCGGTTGGTAAACGATACCAGACTTTAAGCAAATATATGAATTCTTCTTGAAATAATGGATTTGGTGCGACCGCTATGCGCAGGGCTGACAACAACCCTCAGTGAAACGACGACCATGTTTGCATGCCTGCCATCATTCATGCAGTGGCTTCGGTTTGAATAAGCAATCCTGTGCAGCGCTCAAAGGCTTTCTGTGCACAATAACTTTGCTAGTTTGTTAAGCCTGCTACGTAAGCAGTAAGCAGAGCCTTCCAGTCAATAAAGCTGATTTTTGACCAACCCATTTATTTCCATATGTGCATGCTTTTGACTTTTGTCGTTGTCATAACTATCTGCACTTCAATTTACCGTAGTGCTTAACCCACCTGTCAGTGCTTTATGATCAGATTTTGAGAAGCTTCCATTTAAGCTAATCTGACTTGGTCGAAGTAGTGTTTAGGTCGTTGTTCACAAGATATATGCAGTTTTACGGATGAGCGGTATTCTATCTGTTAAAGGGACGACGTTGCACCAACCGCTGAACTAGAAGAGCATATTTCATTAACTTTAGAGTTGTTGTTTTTTGAGCCATGAAATCCGTAGTTTCCTGATAAGTTTCCAAATACAGATATAAAACCATTAACGAATCAAACTATACCTTTGCTGGCCGCATCGATTAAAGGCAAACTGCATGTCTTAACAGCGACTAAAGTATCTCTTTACAAATGAAAATTTGTGTTTCAATATTTTCTTATTTTAAGTTTCCACAATCGAAACGGGTCGTCATGATGATCTCCTGCATACTAAGTTAAGCTGAGCAAATCTAGCTGAGGCAAGATGTGGTCGTTTCAGAATTAGAAAAATAACAACTGCTGAATTTGTTTCTTTATTTAAAGAAGAAGAAGTCATCAGGCTGTCTCAGGTTTCACCTGTCAATCAATTTAGCGCAAGCAGTCCAACCTAGTGACCCCTTGCGAAAGGACTCCTGTGTAAAATTTTAATTTAAGAGAAGACTGAGTTTGAAAAGAAGAAAGACAGGTTCGTGATGAGTGTGCGAAATCCAGATCCCTATTAAATTTAACCGCAACTAGAGAACAAGTGTTATTTCTAGCAAAATAATGATAACAATAATAATTTTCAAACAAATATAAACATCGACCGTGGTCAATAATTTGCCCCCTTCCCCCCTAACCAACCTCTAGTTCCTGAGATCCCTGATGAGCAGTGGTGATGTAGATGATGACGATGATGTCAAAATGCAAAAGTGACCTACTTTTCCAAAAATTCACCCCTTTTTATAGTCAAAAACTAATTTGTATATTGCATTGAATTTCGATTTTCAAGATAGCTAAATGGCGAAGCAAAGAATTTACTCAGAAGAAAGTTAGCTAGATTTTGAAGCCAATGGCTTCACACAGGCGCAACAAAAGAAATAAAATTTTTGTAGATAATTTCGTAGAATTATGCTACCCTGCTGCGTATATTCCCACACATGCTTAATTTAACATACATATGTGGCCTATGTTATCAATGAATATGTTACGTAGCAGCTGTCAACCTGATCAGAAAGAAACTATGGAACAGAAACAACAGGAAGCAGCTTTTCTTTTCTTTCTTCTTTAAATCAAAGAAAATTGAAGCTAAATTTCTTTTTTCTTTATTTAAAGAATTCCTCCCATTTTCGTTCTTTTTCTTTCCCCTAAATTTCCGACGTGGCTCTACCTTCGCCGTTTTGCAATGTTACTATTGTCCGTTTGTCCGTAAGGGTTGTCCGTTTGGACTTGAACAATGTTTAACTTTTTCTGTTTGTCCGTATGCAACAGCCAGTCGGAAATGCTTTGAACTGTCACGTGCTTGCCAAATAAACGTTTGGATTTGATTTTTAAATGGTTTTAAAATTAATTAGTTAAATTGTAGTCAGCATTGGGAAATTATTTTCAAATATGACTTTCTGTCAATGTTTTGGAAGTTTTTGAATAGAATGACACATAAACAGTAACACAATGCTGTGACCAATCACTGTACACAAAAAGTGTGAAATGACTCAAAAACGGAAACAGTAATCGGGCAATACAGCTAAAGCTTAAATAGTTTATATAAGGGGGGGGGGGGCTACGAATTTCACTAAAATTTCGATGTGGTAAAAGTTAGCTAGTCTTTTGCCACATCGTAGTATTAGGTTTAGTGTAAAATAGTTTAAACTTAGAACTAAATCCATGCAGCGTAGCGTCGTGTGCAGCTATCAGAAGCTGTTTGTGTGGGTCCAAAATTCGACATGATACGCCACAAACTTCGCCTCACCCTGGTCGTCACGCGCAAGGTACGGTACCCAAGTTTTCCAGAAATAGGTCTGACATATAGTGCTTTAATTTCGTGTAGAATAGTCTAGACCATTTTATTCTTTTCTGTGCGATACAACCAACGTGCGAAAAAAGGTCCATACGGATTGAGGTTAATTAACGTCTAATGAGCTGTGGTTGACCAAATGAACCCAACTTTGCTCCAATTAATACTCCAAGTTTCTATCTTAACTTTTCTAAAAAAATTACGTGATTTCGTTAGTCCGTGGGTTCGCAGTGATAGATTACATTATCTATATTGTCGCTGTTATTTGGTGCCATTTCGAAGATGTGAGTCAATTACTTCAAAGTACTGCGGCAGAATCGGTTGAAACTTTGCGCACTACAAGCCAGTGAGTGTACAAAGATGTACAGAAAGCTAGGTATGTAAAGTTCGCTCCAATGTTTAGAAATGCTAAGATTGCTTTCTGGAAGCATGGATGGCGATTACTCCAAAAGCTCTAAGACAGTTTTAAGCGTATACTGAACGATGGAAGCGGCATATCGAAAAACGGATTTATATTCGGTTTCAGCAGGTCAAATAACCCCTATAAGCACCTTTCGGTAACATTTTTTGACCTCATTTTTACTGCGCTTAGCTAGCCTTTCAGGCCTAAAGATAAGGGTTATTTCTTAACCAAAATTCTGATAGCACATGAACCAGGAAACCAAAGCGCTCGAAACTTACCCACAGCATGTCCTGTGACGATCCCTAGACGTTCCATTGTTTCTAAACTGCCTACAAAAACAGACAGTAACATTTTAAATTGGCCCACTGAAAATTAATGATCAAAGTTTACTCGTGTTCTGCAAACTGTATAACAAATGAGCTCATTAATCCGAACTTTAAAAAGGAATTACATTTTTGCAAATTGTCTCAGTTGTCGGTCGTCTGATCTCTCAATCGGCAGGTTTTTAGATTGGCTAGTCCCCATTTAACTGCACAGTCTGTCTTGTTGTTTCGCAGCTCACCAGGTGAGGTAACACTTTACATCAATAAAATCAGTATGTGAAGCGGGTCCAGTGATTACATTAAGGGTTTAGATTACATTAAAGAAACATTCTATGAGCAAGTCCTGTGAATCTTTAGAGGACAGAGAAGCTCTATTGGAGTGAAGTGGTTACAGCCCCTATTAGAGCCTAAAAGGCTGGGGTATGCTAGCGGTTGTCAATTTTATTGATCGAAAATTATTATTTAGATCGAAAACGGCATTATCACTTCACAACTTTTCGCCAAATTTGAAAATTTGATCTGTTATTGCTGAGGAAGAGAGCAACGCTCGAAAGCCGGAATACTTTTAATATTTAGTACTATTAACAATAAACATTCTTGGCAAAAACTATCAAAATCAGTCAAATAGTTAATTCACCAGAGCTGAAAAAAATGCTTTTTGAAAAAAACACATTTTTCGAACTTAAATTCGCACTTTGGCGTCCTGCCAAAAACGATGTATATGAGATATTGTTGTCCACCCTAAACTTTTTACTTTGATATGTTGGCTAACGACAGGTGAGAACGTAGCTCTCTCCGACGATGTCGTGCCAACCCATTCGTAGCCCCTCCTAAACAGCAAAACAGACTCCAAAACGGACAATCGGAAGCGGACAGACGAACATGCAGCAAACGAGTATGAACCACTTTGTCTTTTTTGAAAGCGGACAATCGGACAGACAGACAAACGGACAAAAGTGCAAACGGACAAACGGACTATAAGTATAAACCGAGCTTAACGGTATGTTTGGCTTGGTAAATAGTGCAATTGTTTACACATAATGGGCCACGTTAAGCTCGCATAGAGGGTTAGTCGTGACCAGCAAATAATTGGCCCAGTTCTTTTTGTGACAAAATAAATTATTCACAAACTTTCCGGGCTATAGTTTTTGTTATATTCTACTGAAACCATAGACATCTTGTGACGCTCAGCTACAACTAATTGACATTAAGTCAGGTTAATTAATTTTTGCAGAAATTCCGTGACTATATAATTTACCTACCTCTCATAGAGAGTTTAACATGGCGAACCCACTGAAGTCTCTGCTCCTTAGAAGAATCGCTCCGGCCGTACTAAGTTCAACAGTTAACATCATCCAATTTTGCGAATTTTCAATGGAAATCTAGAGTTTAGTTTGGAAATAGCTGTTTCCTAATTTAAATTTAGCGATTGCGTTTAGTTGAATAACTTGTGTATACTTGTTGTGCCATGTCTTTATTGTGTTAGTGGCTGCACATCTTAAATATTATCGTGTTCTCATCGAATTATCGAACTTATGTGGAAATTGTATTTTTCTATTTTCTCCACTGTATTTCAATTATCAGACTATATTTTTATTATTTGACCATTATTAGACTCTACTATATTATTAGACTCGACTACATCTCTATTGTATTCTCTATCTATATTACTCAAGTTTAAAGCAGCATTACCTAGCACGACATTTATCAACAATCGTATACTCAATTGTGTTAGAATATAAATTTGCAATATTCTTCCAGTTCATATTTTTCAACCAAGTTGTCGCTGTTCAAATTGAGTAGAAAACAAGTACCAGGCGAAAGTGCTCGCTGATTCAAAGTACCAGTCTCAGCGTTGGGCAATTACGCTCTGTGCCCGTTATGCTCGTTTAACCATGGTGTTTTGAAAAGTGCGGCGCCACACTGTAAACTTTAAAGTAGATTGTGCTAGGTTTTTCGGCTTGTGCAGCTAGAAAGCATCATCTTCTGTTCACAAATTAATCAAATTTAGTCTAAAGGGGGGATGGTGCCTCATATATGCATTACATTACATTCCTTCACTAGAATCTTCGGAATATTAGAGAGCATTATTAATTACAACTTAGTGACAATTTACGAACCGGAAGACTGTAAATTATATATGACGACTCCGTAGTACACAGTCCCCTTTCGACATACAATTGCCAACTGGCTTTTAACTTTTGAATTTGAATGATTTGAACAACATTTCAAACTTGTCGTCCATTTAGACTGGATTCTCCTGCAACATTTCAGGGGTAGATTATTCTCAGTTGTATATTGATATGGGGAAAATACATTTTTATGTGAATACATGAATCTAAGTTGGAGATATGGTCTACGTGAATCGAAGAATAGTGTGCGAACACCAGTTAAACATTTGGCGGTTGCCAATGTTGCTACTGTTCTGTGACATTCACCATGTGGCGAGCAGCAGAATCCAGGGTATGTATTCTTTACGTTAATAACAGTGCCTACCTAGCCTTTAGCTACCTTTTGTGAAATTTTCTTGGTTTTTGAAATCACAGGACTCTCTAAATAGAGCCATGGAAGAATTGGTCTACGGTTGGTAATGTTATAGTTTTAAGCTTTTGACTAATTTTGTTAAATATTTATCTGATACCCAAGTACTCGAGTGCGGAAAAACACCCACACCCACAACAACATTGAGAACACATATCTGAATGTAAACAGGACAGATCATGTTGTCTCCACCGGAGGTTTTAATGTGTTATAGCTCATTTAAAATTTCGTCTGTTTCCGTCATTGGCTTTTACAGTAAATTGTTCACGAACTACTGATGTGCTACTAGTTGTTTTGCATTTCATCAAAGTACCTTATAAATGAACTGTGGCAATTACAGCGTGTGATGCTATTCATCTGTGTTAAAAACTTGTTTTAAATCCAATGTAGTTAAAAACCTTTTGTATTTATTCCATGCAAACATTTCCAGCTACCGCAACTGAATGTTTCCTAGAATTTAAAATGCCAGAATACAACGAGATCTTAACACTTGCTCTTTGCATGATATTACCAGTAATGGGCTAAAAATTAAAAAGTTAAATAGTGTTGACATTTGGGTTTAATGTTGTTTCAGTTCGGGAAGCACCGGCCTGCTACGACACCGAGGTTCCATGTTGGGATGTCGCTAACGCAGACTGTGCAAGCGCAACCTTCGAAGGAACAGTGAGTACAACGCTCAGTGGATACACCTGTCAAAATTGGGAGTCTCAAAGTCCACATGCGCACAGCTATACAGTGGGAAACCACAACTACTGTTCGAACGTAGGCAGCGCTGGTGGACCCTGGTGCTATACTACTGTCAGCTCTCCAGAATGGGAATATTGTTTAAACCGCTGTGGTTCGTTACATTAGCAATCTTCGTCATCTAACTTGTCTTTGAGCAAATATCTGCAAATTTGCTATATAAACAACAAAACGTTTACTAGCACAATATTACTGTTAAGAGATATATAGCAGTACTCAATATTTTTTGATCATGTTCAGTGTTAGTTACGAATAAAGAAGCTTTCTGGTTCCGACAATTAAGTTTTAAACTTTCAGTGTCGGAACTAAGTTTTAAATCATCTGAATCAATTTATAGTTAAGAATTATCTTCTACATTGGTTTGAAACTAAAGATGAGGACGAGCCGTGATTTTCTTGCTCGGCTCGGCTCGTGAGAAAATGAGGTCGGCTAGGCTCGGTTCTCGGGCATACCCGGCTCGGCTCGGAAGAATATTGAAAGTGGGTCGGCTCGGCTCGGTTCGGATCGCCCAACTTGAAATTTGAAGTTTGAAGATTGCACCGAATTGTGGATTTTCTACGTTGTTTTTGACAAAAAACCTGAATACAGCTGTCTAGCTTTTGTGTACCAGTGTGAATCACCAAAACTCCCATTATTACCGAGACACTGCTAGCTGCAGAGTCCAGGATTATAAGGTTTAATGATATTGATATTGGGTTTTAATGTATATTCTACGAACGTGGGCGGGCACCCATTCATGCTTGTTTTTCTTAACATTTTCTCATTATTTTATTCTATGTATACAATATGGAAAGGAACCAGTGATAAACGCCGAAAAAATCACGAGAAAACTCTTTGTTTTCCGCAGTCTTGAAAAAACGAATATATAATCTGATAAATTGCAAAATGCTTGAGAACTCAGCAATAAAATTCAGAATTCTTTAAGATTATTTTTTAAAATTTAACAAATTTCAACTCCTTTAATTGCTCTCTGCCGATCGTAGCCATAATCGTTGCCAATTGTAATTATACAGAATAATTTCAAACTCTAAATTAATAGTAAGCATTTCTCAGTTTTACAACCTTTTCTGCCATCATATAAATTACTACAAGAACCCAAAGCGACAGTAGTAAGACAATGCAAATTTTAATTGTAATATTTTTGATAAAAGTAAATATGACACGTTGAAATAATTAAGTCAAAATATTTCTTTCTAACTAGTAACTACACCATACATAAGTTGACTTCGAGCACAGCCTAACGTTTAAACTAAGTTGGCGTGGAAGGAAGGAAGGAAGGTATGTATGTACAAAGAAAAACGGAAAATTATACGACAAAGTTGAAACCAGAAAACAGAATTCATAGTATTTGTTGGCTATTTTGTTTGATAAATTCGGAACTAATTACAGTGAACTTAAAACTTTTCGATAGGGTCGGCTCGGCTCAGAGTTTCAATTCTCCGGCTCAGAACGGCTCGGGAGAAATTGTTGCCGGCTCAGCTCGACTCGACTCAGCCAAAATCCTCATCTCTATTTGAAACAAAATGCCTCTGGCGGTGAGCTTGATGCTTGTCAGGAGGAGCGATGCAAGTTCATCATTTGGGTTTCCTATTGCTATTGCATAGGCAAATCTTGTTAGCACACAAATCAAGTTGGAATTTGACGAAAATCAACAAAATCAGTTTTTTCAATTTTCTAACAGCCGCTGGCGTGACTGTGCCGTGACGGTCGACTGGTAAGGCGTTCGACTAAGGATCCTACAGTGCGAGGTTCGAATCCCCGGTGCCGCAGAACTTTCACAAATCCCCTTGAGCAAGGGACTAAGCATATATCGGTTCGCCGTGGGATCCACTTGATAAATGGGTACCACTGCGCTGGGAAGGTAACAGGAGTCTGTGTTCTGATGTAATGTCTGATGAAGGGCTGGCCCTCCCCTTCCATAGATGTAGGCTCCGTTTGAGTTGTCACTCCTGGCTTCGGCACTGTGACTCCGGAGATAAGCACTTGTGTAAGTAAGTAACCATGTGTAGGGCTGGAGTTCTCTCCAGGGGTCACTTTATCTTTAGCTTTACCGTTTGACAGCCTCTGCATAATTCATCAAACTTCAACGTAATTCGAAAAACCAACAGGAATGCACCCAGTCCATTCGGGACCGCATGGCGCATAGCTATTATAAAATTTATTCAAAAGATTTCCTTGAACGCTGCATTTGTTTTGTAGTTACATCTCTCGACTGTGATCTAGAACCTAGTTCCTATTTTATCTCAAAAACCCTATAACCCTGTATGCCCAAATTTCCCCACGAATAAGGCACGATTTTCTTACTGAGAGCACCTACACAGACGGGAAAATTGATAGCGAATTATTTTCTACACATTTTCCAGTTTCATATCCTCTATTAAAGGGAGCTATGCAAAATACACTAATGATAACGATTTTCCGATTGCGCTCAAAGTTTGTTACATGTTAGTATCTGGGTTCCTTCAAAATAATTAAAGGTTTTGCTGCGTCGCAGCGTTCACGACAGCCACGTCAGAATAAAAGAGGGCTCGAAATTTCTAAAGTCTTTATTGTCGGTGAAAGCTATAGAAGCTCCATTTTTCCAACTCGCGTGGAAATATTCTTTTAAAGTGGGTTCGATCTCGATATATTGAGGAAAACGCAGACTGCTCAGTAGGCTACCAACTCATAAATGATTGCTGTTTTGGAACAATAGGTGTCGAAACTCACCATTAGGATTTTATGGCCCTTCCCGACATTAAGGAGTTATTCATTAGTTTGGCTAATTTTGTAAACTATGGTCAAAACCAGCCAGGATGCTTAACTTTAGGCCAAAAACGAAATGAAAACGAACCCTAAGGCTGTTGTAAGTCGACAATTTGAATTTTCGATTCCCTACTTTAATGTTGTTGAAATCAATCAACCCGCAAGATTAGGCCAAGCTGCATAACATTTTCCAATTCTTATGTCTTAACATAAAGTGTTTATAAACAGTATATTATTTGCAACGGCCGTTTTTTAACGATAGGTGGAGTAGTAATGCGTACTAAGCTGGTTGGATGACTCTCAATCAACAGGCCTTCTAACAAAAAGCACTCCTTAACCATTTCAGTGACTACTTTAAGTGCTTTTTAGCTGAATTTGTCGATTAATAAATTTGGGAAAAGTAGCCAAAATCTTTAAGTTGCGCACACATTTTAGCTAATTTCAGTATGACAGAATGCCATATCATAATAACTGTGAAAGGGTCATCAGCTGTTAGACAGTGCTTTCGAATAGCTCAGACCGTGAAAAGACTTATTTCTGTTTTTAAAAATCTGAGCTCCTTCTATGATTCAAATAAAACTTCTAGAGAACCAAAATTGGTTTCATTATATCTATTGTAAGGGAAGCAGGCATAGGAAAGATTGATAAGCCTGCAATGGGAGTTCAGCTGATGGTCCCGTGGTGTAGTGGTTAGCATGTCTGACTCTAGAGGCAGAAGGGCCGTGGTTCGATCCCCGGCGGGACCAATTCTTTACTTTCAATGGTGAGTGAAAAGCTGAACCTCCCTCTTCCCTTCTCTCTTCTAATTCCTGGTTTCGTGGGTACGAGGGTGCCTGACGCCTCCCGTTCGGGCTTGTCCTTGGTTTCGTCTTGGTCCACCAGCCCTGGTAGAAGCGCTACACTATTCATCAACAAGACAATGTTGAATTACATTTTGCATACAATTGATTTTCGTCTTACTGAATGAACAAAAATGGTTCAAAGTTAATGTCTTTAACAGGATTCAGTACCTTAAGTAACAAGACATTAATTTGAAACTAAGGCAAGTGAACAGTATGAAAATTGAATCACACTGATTGCAAAAACAGATGACTAAAATATATGGAAACTAAAGTCCAGCAAACTGAAACTGGACCAAAAAGTGCTGAGAGTTTATTATTCAAGGAAAGTCGGACAATCTTTATATTTTCTGAAAGCTCAGAAATCAGAGATGTCAAAAATTTTGCAGAATTGCAGCTTTGGACCTTTACGCATGTGTAAGAGAAGCTAAAATCAGTAATTTTGCATACTTGTGTATAATGATGAGACGCAAAAGGCAGCACAGCGGCTTGACTTGATTCAGCTCTCAGCTTTCGCTAGCCTGGATTAAACCCCCAGAAAATGTCCAAACGGCCCATTTTTTGGGTTTAAAGAGGGATAACCTTCGCAGACAGCATTTCTGAGCGATGATTCAGTTATAACGTTTGGTCAGCGCGATGAGAGCTTTCAAATGAGCTCAAGGTGGCAGCAATAGGAGCCACTTTTACTTTTCGGAATTAGGGCCCGCTGGAACCACGTGCCGTCCCCAATCCGCTTAATTGATACATAGCCGGATTCTCCTGAACGAGACCTTTCATTTGATATCAAACTCGACTACAATTCTTTTATTTTTACCTTTTCAACTGTCTTTAAAATTTTAAAATTTTTCAAAAGTTTTGAAATGTCTAATATCTGAGCTTTCAGAAAATAAATACATTATCAGACTTAACTTGAACAATAGACTCTCTTCACAACTGACTTTTTGGTCAGTTTAAGTTTGCTAGACTATAACATTATGGCTAGCCGCACTAAGAAAAAGAAGGCAGTGAGACTATTGTTAGAATCAAATTTACTGATAGTTAAAGAATTTCAATCAAAATCATGAAAACTTAAAAACAGACTCATCTAATTCACTACAGAGCGATATTATACACTCTTTACGAAGACGTTTTCAAAGTTTACTAGAAACTTGTAGTCCAAGGTCCCATTTTTTAAATATTAAAATAGGCGGCTTAATGGGATCAGAAATAAGTTGGTTTAGAATTTAGTCCATTTAATCTTTTAAAAGACGTAATCTATGAAGTCGTTTGCTTTTCAGTGGCGTATTTTAATAATGATGTTCTCAGTGCTTGAATTTATAATGGCATATTACCATAGATATATTTCTGACTTTGAACATTGAACTATATATTATTCACCATCAATGTCTGTTATCATTGAAATATGTACCAAATAATAAACGAAAGAGTTAAAATTATCATTGCAGCACCACGAACTCAAAACTTCTTCCCGTAGTGGGAATCAAACCCGTAGCTTACGGTTTAGTACACCTCTGTTCTACCAATTAAGACACCCATTCACAACAGAAGCCGACTGAAGTTAGAATTCCAACCTAAACTGTGGCGGCATGCTCTTGAATGGGCATACGGTTTAGTTTCTTTTACGAATTTTCCATACCTTAATTACAAGTGGTCAGCGTTTCAGCAAAAGACTGCCTGGACATGGAGCGAAATTGCTGGTATGTTGGAAGGGAAGAATGCACTTGGCCTGAAGCAACTAACGGCTCACACACTAAAACTCGTAGTGGTAGAACCTGTCAACGATGGGACACCACAACCCCTCATCAACATGGCTACGACGGATTCGACATTCCAGGAGGAGACGGTACATGTGATCAACCTGAAAACTTCAAGGTACCTTGGTGTTACACACTGGATCCAAATAGACGATATGAAGAGTGTTTTCCACAATGTGACGGGCCAGGTGTGGTAATTTAGTGGCTCGAGCCTAATTTAATTGAATTAATTTTTAACTAATTTAATTTCTATTTCGTTTAATCTAAATTATGGCTGTTCGAATGGTTACTGTTTAGCTGTTTAATAATTAGAGCTTTATTGATAACGTCCAAAGCAAAAAGGTCCAAGGTAAAAAGGTTTCCCAATTTCACTAAAGAAAGGAAGGTAGGAATAAACAAACAATATTACGTGAAAATATGTGGAGTTCCCATGGCACCTCTTTTCTAACCAATTAAAGAATGATTACGATAATTACTTTTATTACTGAAAATACGCGCCATGTTTGAGTCAGAACCATGCATTAACATAGGGTCGAATCCGGGGGGGTTTGTCCTCAAAAAATTTTGAGCGGGCTTGTACTTTGAACAAAGATTTTCAGGGGGGCTTGTACCTCAAGAATAAATTTGTAAAATGTTTCGAAAAATGAGTGCTAATGTTATTAAAATTTGCAATTTTTTGTCAATGTTTGCATAACATCTTTAATTTTTAGAAAGAATTTTGAAATTTACCCGATTTTACCGAAAAATTAAACATTTTCGTTTAAAAATTCCGACGAAGCCGGAAATTTTTTGAAATTTTACTGTAAAAACTAATTTTTTCCGTCTATTTTTGGTGACGCCTTGGCCATTTTTTCTTTACCCCTTGTCCCCGACGGCGATAGGGCTTGTACCTTGTCCGGGTTGGGGGGGGCTTGGACCGATAATTGTCACAACCGATAATGTCGATACAGGGAAAATATGGTAACACTGGCGACTTAGGCAGATTTTGTTCACGAATCCTAACTTAGGTTGGTCTTCCAATCAAGAATTCTCATGAGAAATTAGTCTGTGATGAAACTTAATATATTCTTATACTGGTTTCTTGAAACTATGATCATTTGCAGATGAAGCAACGTGCTACAACCCTGTTTGTGACTGCTGGAATGATGATAGAACTGGATGCGACCTGGGAGACATCTATACGGGTACAAAAACCACAACGGTGTCGGGAGCTACATGCGAAAACTGGGGAGACGTTGCTCCGCCAGGTCAAAGCTGGGACTGGGGATTTTACGGCAGTCAGAACTTCTGTCGAAATCCCAATTTTAGTATACGTCCATGGTGTATGAGTGGCGGGGAAGGTGTTTATTGTTTTCCTTCATGCGCTGAGATAGGTACGTTTTCACAGCTTGTCCGATTTTTGCGTCAACTTGTGAGCTCTTTTACTCCGAAATAAATAGCGTAAAGAGAGAAATCCAGGTTTTGAACTGATATGCAGTCAAACAAAACGTTTTGTTTTGAGCAACAGAAGCACCAGCTACTCCAATTTTATTTATTCCTTGCTAAATCTCCAATTGGATATAATGTATTTTGCTCTGAATGGAATATTTCTAAGGGATTTTGGGAGTGGTTTTGTTGCGGATGTACTTTGATTCTACCTCAAAGCAGATGTGTAAACTTTTACTAAAAATAATGTATTCAGGATTTACTACAAGAAAGTTAATCATTAAAATCATTAAATGAGGGAACTCGACTAGTTTCACTTGTTTAGATTAAAAACGTTGTGTCTTGTAGTATGATTTGTTTCATAAGATAAGGCGGAGGGAATGGGAAGTCAAAGTCCTCCCAACTCGGACAACGTACAAGCCTTATCGTCGTCGAGAACAACGGGTCCCGGAAAAATAGTCGAAAAAATTAGTATTTCCACTGAAATTTTAAACAACTTACGCTCCGCCTGATTTTTTCAGCTAAAATGTTTAATTTTTCCTGAAATTTTTTCTAATAATTGAAGATTTTGTTGTAAATTTAAAAAATTCGAAAATTTTAATACCGTTAAAGAATTTTACAAATTTATTGTTTGGCGCAAGCCCCATCCCTTAAATTTTAGTTCTAGGTTCAAACGCCCTCAAAAGTTTTGGGGGACAACCCCCCTCCCAGAATCCGATCCAATGTTAATAGATGATTTGCTTTGAGTTTTATTTTTACTTACATAATCTTTTCTCTTATTTTTAAAGCGAACACTTAATTTTACCTTTTTTATTGACGACAAACACCAGAGTACATGCGACTTATCAGGCAATTTAGAAAAGTACATCGTCCACTATACTGGGCTAGTCGCTAAACTCCCGTAAACTGGTACCTTATCAGTTCTACTGTGGTTGCTCACTTATTGAAGCTAGAAATACACTATCCGAAAAGACGTGTATGACATGTATGGCTCACCGAAAATCTGTAACTAACAACAAAACTGTCTACAAAACAAATGGCTATGGTGGTAGCTTTTGGAAAAACTGCAGATTCCTACGATGTAAAAGTCTGCTATTATGCAAAACGCTTTGGTCCAAACACTTAAAATAGTCTATAGCTTTAATATTTTAAAGCTGTATTCATTTAATACAGCAACGGAAAGACTCTAATGAAATAACGCAACGTCTGCAAAAGCTGAAGCAGTAAAAGTCTTAATATCCAGATTTCAAGTACAACCAGCCTTCTCTGGTTTGATTCATTCCTGACTAACATATTCAATGAAAGGATTGCATTATAGTTATCGAAAATCTGTATCATTTTTATTGTTTTAAACTTGCTGTAATTAAGTGTCATTATATGGCAGTACTGTTGTGGATGGTAGCAGAGCGTTGTTCAAGATGAGAGGATAGAACTCTTTACCTTCCTAGGTTCAATCGCTCAAACTCAACCTCTAATCGCTGCGATTCTATTGCAAGCATCGTTAATTCAGTTTCAGAGTTACCTGCAATTTGTGCTGCAATGCTGTCACCTTTATTAAGCAAAGGAAGCATTAAGGACAGGTGCTCATTCTTGGATATGGGTGAAAACTTCTTCCAACCTGTTTTCCCTGGCAAGAAATTTGCATACTCATGCCGAAGTCCTTGTCTTTTCAAAATATCCAAACATTTCCACATGACACTCACCTACCAAATGCTAAATAAAAGGCAGATCAACGGTTGCAAAGGCCCAACAAGACTCATTACATGGCATTTGCAATTTTAAATTATTTTGCTTGAAACCTACTCCTACGATGTGGCAAAAAAACGAGCTAAAACTTGAACTTGAAGCTAGCTTGAACTCGTATTTTTAGCACTTTATGTTGTCTACGACTTCAATGTTGCTTTTGTTGTAGGCTGCACAACCACCACAGGAACAACTTCAACAACAACTCCATACTTAATTTCATCAACTTCGACTTTTTCCACTACACCATCTACTACTACTTCAACTTCTACGTCAACGCAATTGACTTCAACATCAACGTCCACACAACCAACATCGTCCACTAGTACGTCGACAACAATATCCACACAGTTGACTTCAACATCAACGTCCACACAGCCAACATCGTCTACTAGCACGTCCACCACAACATCCACACAGTTAACTTCAACATCAACGCCCACACAACCAACATCGTCTACTAGCACGTCGACCACAACATCCACGCAGTTGACTTCAACATCAACGTCCACACAGCCAACATCGTCTACTAGTACGTCGACCACAACATCCACACAGTTGTCTTCAACATCAACGTCCACACAGCCAACATCGTCTACTAGTACGTCGACAACAACATCCATACAGTTGACTTCAACATCAACGTCCACACAGCCAACATCGTCTACTAGTAGGTCGACCACAACATCCACACAGTTAACTTCAACATCGACGCCCACACAGCCAACATCGTCTACTAGTACGTCGACAACAACATCCATGCAGTTGACTTCAACATTAACGTCCACACAGCCAACATCGTCTACTAGTACGTCGACCACAACATCCACCCAATTTACTTCAACAACAACGCCCACACAGCCAACATCGTCCACTAGCACGTCGACCACAGCATCCATACAGTTGACTTCAACATCAACGTCCACACAGGCAACATCTTCTATTGGTACGTCGACCACAACGTCCACACAGTTGACTTCAACATCAACGTCCACACAGCCAACATCTTCTATTGGTACGTCGACCACAACATCCACGCAGTTGACTTCAACATCAACGCCCACACAGCCAACATCGTCCACTAGTACGTCGACAACAACATCCACACAGTTGTCTTCAACATCAACGTCCACACAGCCAACATCGTCAACTAGTAGGTCGACCACAACATCCAAACAGTTAACTTCAACATCAACGCCCACACAGCCAACATCGTCTACTAGTACGTCGACAACAACATCCATACAGTTGACTTCAACATCAACGTCCACACAGCCAACATCGTCTACTAGTACGTCGACCACAACATCCACACAATTTACTTCAATATCAACGCCCACACAGCCAACATCGTCTACTAGCACGCCGAACACAACATCAACACAGCTGACTTCAACATCCACATTCACACAAACAACATTTTCCACTAGTACGTCGACCACAACATCCACGCAGTTGACTTCAATATCAACGCCCACACAGCCAACATCGTCTACTAGCACGCCGAACACAACATCAACACAGCTGACTTCAACATCCACATTCACACAAACAACATTTTCCACTAGTACGTCGACCACAACATCCACACAGCTGATTTCAACATCAACGCCCACACAGCCAACATCGTCTACTAGCACGCCGACCACAGCGTCAACGCAGTTGACTTCAACATCAACATCCACACAGCCAACGTTGTCTACTAGTACGTCGACCACAACATCCACACAATTTACTTCAACATCAACGTTCACACAAACAACATCGTCTACTCATTCGACATCAACATCACCCCACTTGACTTTAACGTCACCGTCCATACAACCAACATCGCCTAGTGCGTCGACATCAACGTCCATACGGACGATACCGTCTGCTAGTACGTCAACGTCTTTACAGTTGACTGCAACATCGACGTCCACACAACCGACACTGTCTACTAGTACGCCCGCAGCAACGTCCACCATAATGACCTCAACGTTAGTGTCCACCCAATCAAAATCGCCTATTGCGTCGTTGTCAACAACCACACTGTTAAGTTCAACGTCAGCATCTACACAACCAACATCGTCTACTAGTACGTCGATGTCAACTTTCACGCAGTCAACGTTCACACAGGTGACTTCAACATCAAAGTCCACACAACGGTCTTCTACTAGAACGTCGTCGTATATGTTCACACAGTTAACCTTAACGTCAACACCCACACAACCAAAATCGTCTACTAGACCGTTGACAACAACGTCCGCATTGTTGGCTTCAGCGTCAAAGTCTACACAACCGACTTTACCTTCTGGAATATCAACACAGCTAAATTCACTTTTTGGATTCTCAGTGCCAACATCATCTGCTGCGATGTTAGTATCAATGTCTCCACAAACGGCGTCTTCTTTATCTTTAATGTCAAGCACCGCACAGTTTGGATCATCTAAAATGTTTATGTCAGCGTCACCATCAACGTCGCTAGTTTCAATTTTAACATCCTCTACGCCATCATCGTTTACGATTTCAATATCAATTTACACACAACTAGAATCAACTTCGGGTATTTCCACATCTACATCAACGGCGTTGGTTTCAAGGCCAACGTCCACGCAAACAGTGTCGCCTACCAGTACCACACAGCTAAGTTCATTTCCTGCATATTCAAAACCATCATTACCTCCTACAGGTTTAGCATCAAAATCAATACAACCTACAACATTATATTTACTACATACTTCAACTTTGATTTCTATATCTTCATCATCTAAGCCAATGTCCTTGTCCATACAGTCTTCATCATCCAGCAGTACTTCTGCGCAAACTTCCGCACAGTTAACTGTAACGTCTTTATCCTTGGAGCAAACTGTAAGTACTACAACTTTAAGGTGGTGGTCTCATTTTGTGCAGTGCTTTTGTGGTGATATTTTGAAACGCTATTCGGACAATTTTAACGTAATTTAACGAAAAACCCAATTTTAGGAGTTAGAAAACGCTTTATGCATCATTTTAGAGTTTAACGTACATACACATGAGCTTGCGAAACTAGCAAAATTAGCACAAAGCAAGCCAAACGTTTCTAACACTGACATCTGACAGGCTGAAATATTGACCAAAATTATTGAACATCGATTTCACAAAACTGTAGATTCGGCTAAAATGTTTCTTATGTCATGCTACGAAGGACATATGGGCCGAGGGACATTTTTGGATTAGGCTCAGCAAGCCTCAATACTCCTAAAAATACGGTAAATGTGCGGTGACATGAAATTTCGCAACTATGTAGTCTGTTTTCTCGCAGCCGGAGATGTTCAAACCAAGAAAAATGTCTCCCGCAATAGTGCGAATTTTCATCTAGCCCAAAAACCCGCAGACAGCATGACAAAAATGGCCAAAAATTTTGTACCCTCTATCCATCCATAACAACCAATGTTACAATAACCAATGTTCCATACAACAATTTGATGTATCGACTGTCGACTGAGGAGAGCATAACGCCAAAAACCGAAATGTTTTCACATAAAAATGTGGGACTTGTCCCGGAATGTTAAAGAACCAAAATAGCATATTTGGAAAGTTTCATTTACTTTCACAATAAATTAAAGCCTATAGGGTCAAATTTACACAAACGGAAACCACTGCCTTAAGGTCAGTGCCCTAAACCTGCATCGTCTGCTTATTTCTTCAATCTCAAAAACTCAGAGCTTATTTTTTCTTCCATTTCAAAGGCAACTTCCATGCAAGCTGCATTGCCCATTAATTCCGCAAAAACGGCTTCGAGGGAGCCAGCATCATCTATCAGGACATCACTGCCAATGTCCACACTACCCGCACCATTATCAAGCACTTAACTGCTAATGGCAACAAAACCAGCATCAGCTACCCCCTCCTCAGTATCGACATCATTACTGCAAACATTATCAGCTATCACCGCAATACTAAGTGCCAAACAACCTGCATCGTCAAGAAAACCTACAACTTCTGTATCCACACAGGCAATTTTAATTTCTACATCCTCAAAAACCATTTACTGGTACTTCTAGCTCATTCATCTACTATCACGTCATACTGACCTTCAGACAACATGTTTTACATGCGCTTCAAAAACAATTTATCTACCTCAATCATTAGCGTTTCAGCGCCCTGATTTCTCCTTATCTTCCTTCGCCTCAATCGTCATTGTTGTTTCTCCAGATCTGTGTGCTCTAGCCTAGTTAAATTTCAAGATCACCTTAAATCATCACGTCTCATTATACTCCCACGACTTCCTCATTAAGGCTTCTAATTGACTTTTACTACTCACATTTCCTTATCGTTGCCTATTAATTATGCAAAAAGTGTCCCCACAGTTTGTGCACGAGTTCACTCTGCAAGAGTTTCGATTTCTCAGCTCAATGCTAGACGTAATTGAAAAATAAGCTGAAAAATCTACCAAAGGTCACCAGTGTTTTGTAAACAGTGCAAATTGTAACAATGTACTCACACCATTAAATCAACAACGTGTTTAGAAACCATTAAATCCACTACTCATTGGCGGCATTCTCAGGGACAGAACATTTGCCGCTGGTTACTATCTTGGAATCATTAAATACGACTCTAACGGAACAAAGTTAGATCCAGCGCCAAGCCCAATGCCTACTGAAACAGAGCATTTCTTATCCAGGGAGCTCCACCTGTGGAATGGTACCAAAGCTGGCCTGATGCAGAAATATGTTATTAATGGAAAACCCGGTGGAAAGCTTCCCTTATATGATGAGAGACAAGAACGATTCGTGTTCCCTGTAAGGGTGAATTTACTACTATTGGATTGCCGCATTTTTGAAAATTTCAATCAGAAAGCGGCTTTAACTGGCTACTTTCCTACACTTTCCTGCTAAGTAGAATTGCGACTTAATTAGTTGTAATTAGCACACTCTAAGCTTTAAAAATTTCTTTCAGTCTAACAGTTTTTCAAAATAATTCTAAATCAAAGACCATTTTTCGAAAAATCAAGTATTACAAGATTTCGACATGATCAACAGAGCTGGTCATCAGTCTGATATTGTCCATAAGACATACATACACTGCCATAAGGCGTTTTATGCCCCACGGAAATCTTTCTGCCTAAGCCAGCAACGAAAATGTGGCTTTTCGAAAATGTGGCATCCAGATTGCTTTGAACACGGATTTCTCTCAGCTCTTCCAAGCAATTCTTAAGCGGCTTTGCACACGCATGTTTGGGCAGTTGGCGAAGGTTATCTGTCAGGGTTTTGCATTTGGTCTTTTTGTTAGGGAAGAGGGTTTTTGAAGCCTGAACTGGCTACATTTCTTTCTCTAATGTGCACTTCGAGCAAATCTGTATTCAAATGTGTGTTTTTGGTGTTATTGCATGTGTACATCGAACAGAAACTTGCGACAGCTGTAGTATATAACCAGCACCTTAAACCTCCTGAGACAAGCACATATTGCTTTATTTCGAGCAACTAATTATCTTGCTTAACTTTAATGAATCTAGTTGAGGTTTGTCATGAACACATTTCCATCTTCAGTCTTTCAGTCAATTCATGTTTCGACCGATTTTTTGCTAGAACGATTTAAGGCTTATGTTCCCTTTTCAGCGTGCGCCTCTTCCATTCAGTTGGGCAGAGATTCTGGTCATAGATATCCTTAGAATCATCGGATGTTCCTATTCCACATCGATAGCTGCTTTCCTTTTGATCAGTCAGCTACTATTGAGGTAGCTAATTCTAGTTATTTCAGTAAAATGTGCAAACAGAAATACAAAAAATATCAAATCAGGAATGCGTATGTTGTACGTTGCAGCATTTTATCTTCGCCTGATTAGAAAATTCGTGGCAGTATCCTGAGAAAGTCGAATAATCAAATCTATCCAAAAGTTTCAAAATTTTTGTAATGTTTAGTATAAACCCTGAAACCTGCTAAAGTCGAAAACGCCAAATTTTAAGTTTGATCGATTCAATTTTGCGCCTCATGTTTTGCTCTGTGAAATTTTATGTATATTTTCAATTTCAGCGCATGTCTTATGTTCATCATGAGAGGTCACGCTTTTCCAAAATTGACTGTCACGGATTTTGCTCATTTTCGCACAATATATATACGCCAATATGTTTTCAAAGCAATACACAATATTAGAACTTGAAATCAAGCTTTAGGCAAAATTATTCAGGATGAAAGCTTGTTAGCTTGACTTTCGATGATTTGCTCTTTAAGGACAGAAAGGCAGCAAACGTTGTCTTGACATCCAGTGTCAATACATCAACGTCAAGCCTTTACCATGGTGATGTCTGAGTGCACAAGAGGGTCAAGGGTGGCCATCGAATTGCCCACAATGTATAATTTAGTTTACTATGAAATGAATTCACTTTTGCAAACAGAAGTAAAGTGAAACTTTGACTGGCGCTAACTTCCACAGACATACTGTAGACCCACAGTTCTAGAAGACGCGTTATTTGTCTTCTCAGCTGCTGACTGAAACTAAATTGGTCTATATTTGTAAATATTTGAAAATCGACATTTTTTCGCATAACCATCAGCGGTTCGACACAGCAAAATTAGTTCAACCTTGAAGTAGTTGATTCCACAAAAAATTGTCAGTATTGTCAAAATGTTGGTGTATTGCTTATTTCGTAAATAACAAAGTATTTGAAAATGAGAGAAATTAGAGAAGGTAGAGAATTCGGCACAGTGGCTCCCTTTAACCCTTTCTTGACCAAGGATCACATATAAGACATCCTTGGTACCGTGCAATCTTTTTGTCGAAGCAGTCTAAGCATCCAGTTCTCATCTCTGAGTGCAGCGTATGTTTTTCGACAGGTACGGGGCCGCAGTTTTGCAAAATATTTTAAAAGGTAGCTAAGCAAATAAAGTCCCTCCGGCCATTAGATGACTTTGGAAATTTGGAAACTCGAAGCCGTAGTTTGGTATTGAATTTAAGACGAGTCCACCACCAACTGGAGATGACCGACAGAGATACCGCTTTAGCTGAAAAAATGAGATGTCTAGCTGATTACTTTACCTTACAGCTTACACTCTCGTCTCAGAAGCACACTTTGCTGCAAAAATCAAATTAGCTAGTTTTCTGCAGTGACAGTTTCGCGGAATTTCCAACTTTTCCCAACCTTGACGGCTCCTAATATTTCTGGGTGCATCGGATACCCTTCAATATAAAATGAAGAGCAATCAATTCTCTACCGATTGGTTGTGATCCCATCTCCTTAGGTGCTTTCAGCGAAAGACGGGAACCGAAAATGTAAAACCGGTCGCTTTCAACCGTTGGCTCTAAGAAAATCCTATCACGAAAGGGTTAAGCAATATAAATTCTTAAGTCTTGGGTTTTAGGTGAATACGAATCTAAAGTCAAATATTCGATTTATCATTTTTCGAAAATGAGAATGCTCAGGCACATGTGTATAGTACGTGATATGTCATTATATATACTTTATTAATCAGCTAATCATATTTATGGAATATAGGCATAATAGTTTTAGATCCTTTACCCAGCACGGAATTCTTCATCTTGTGGAAGAAGTGATATATCTGGTAGCACATGCATTGCTACTGTTCATGGCAAGAAGGAACGAGGAGGTATTAATTTTATATTCTAAAAGAATTATGAGTATGACTTTATCAAGATTGAGTTTTAAGGACTGTTTTCGTTACTGTTGTTCTGATCACAGAAACAATGAGCATAGCTTAAAATATTACTGGATCATGCCAAACCAATTCAATTCCAGTTATTAAAATTCGCTAACTTCGATCATTAGCTAGTTACAGCTGTATTTGTGCATTCGAATGCTTTTACATTATTTTCACGAAACAATTTTCAACTTCTCAACTCAAATATTTTAGTCTGTGGACCAATCTAGTTTATTCCAAAAGGATAAAACGAAATATTCACATCTAATTTCAAAAGAAACATTATCATGTTACCATGTGCACTGTTAATACAACCAAAGTTAGTTTGTGGATTATACGAACGATATGTTTAGGACCTTTGTGCATTGTGCGGAATTTCCTTGCAATGCCTTTACAACTGCTTGTTTGCTGTGCTAGCAGTCGAGGGTCTACATGTATACTGTTGTACCACCAACGTTACGTCCACAGGATTTTTATTCCCTACTAAAGCACTAGTGGCAATTGCATTGGGTATGTAGTTTAAATATAATTTGAATAAAAATGGGTATCCTGCTCGGGGTTGTAGTAATTTCAATTTTCACTTGAAATGAATCATTCGTTCTGGTAAATAAAAGAACTTTGAGAATGTGAACGATGAAATATAGGTTGAATACTTAAGGTGGTCACCCTTTCGCCGATTTTTCGACCACTTCCGATTTTGCCCATTTTCACATATTTTGTAGTCCCCATGGATCCTCAAAAAGAACAAGTGCGTTTGCCATAATACTGCTTCTGTCGTTTTGCAGAGCGCTTCAAAGATAACCTTAACATATGTTGGACATAGGACATTGAAAGGCTAAGTTAAAAAGTTTGTGGAAGAAATAAAATTTCGCTGAATGAAAGATACAGCGCTACAATTTCGCACACTTGTTATGGACATATTGCAGAGTGCAGATATCTAGTTTGATGCAATTCTGTTGAATGGAGGATTTTTGTTGAATTTTTAAAGTCAGAATGTTAGAAACTCAGGCGTTTTTGGGTCATGAAAAACTGGACCACAGTACTGTTTTGCTTGACCTGAGCGTTTGACATAAGTTACAGAAATGGCTAATAGATAGCTGCACTCTACGCATACAAACACGTTGCATAAAAGTAGTCACAAGCTTCTGTCAACTACGGTAAGCTCAAAAACTCCAACAAAAACAGCTAATTCTGGTAAAAATTGCCATTTTTCATGATTTTCACTTTCTTTTGATAATTTCTCACTTATCATGTGGTAAATATTACCTAACTTGGCAGATTAATCTACGTTTGTCACGCAATGTACTAAAACAAATGCGTTAATATTGAACATGACAACTGTGTTGGCACCTTTGATCTTTACAGGTTAAAATGCCAATTTTAAATTTCTTCACATATAGACAAATTGGCTATCAATCCATAGCAATGAAATGAGGGTTAACGTTTTTCATAGAACCATGGGTGTAATATGCTGCCTGTGCAAGATAAAATGAGTTAAATTTATACTGGGCAGTCCTCCAACGTTAGGTCAGTGCTTCACGAACGCATGCATTGTGAACGCCTGGGTAGCTAGCCTTGAGCTGCGTCTGCACTTTTGGTCAACGGTGTCTTCGATCACATTTGGTCTCCACTTGACCTTGCTGGGATCATCACCAGAATTTTAATTTGACCGTGAATAGCCCTGCCACAGTTTGGTTTCGAACACTAATATTTTGTATTGCTTTGAAAACATACGGGGGTATATAATGTGTGAAAATGAGCGAAATCCGAGACTAGCGAGTGACCACCCCATTAAAACGTTGGTATCTTGTTTGCTTGAATTGAGAAAGTACTTTTATTCCGTTAAATGCCGACTGTTCAAAAAGAGTTCGTTGCAAACAGTGAAGGGTTACTTATGTCAAGTGTTTTTGATTCATTTCACCTCTGTATGCTTATTGCTGTTGAAACTTAGAAAACAGTCAAAGTGCAGCCTAAGATATGAAACCAAATAAGCAAAACTATAAGAGATTATTGAATTTTATATGCATGCTATGCTCTTCTAACAAATGTTCTCCTGTTTATGACTACGTTGACAATGGTTTCACTAATTTAATATTTTAGGTGTACCTATTGCAGGAGCCATTATTTCTAGTTCGCTATATTGGCTAGATTACCCCTCCCTTTACGCGTACGTAATTTTCATTGGATTAAGTTGTTTCCAGTTTAGTACCACATTATGGCAACCCCTTTCTTTTAAACCTTTAAAGTCAGTTAGAGATTTTAGTTTGAAAGCATAGCGCTGACCCAACCCAAGCAGTTCATTCTACTATGTATTTATTACCACTATGTATTCACTACTAAGTATTTATTGTACAAAATTGGGTTGTGTTCAGTCATAATTAATAAAGCAGCTAAAATCCAAATGCAATTATAGAATCCAATTTCACTACACATAATAGGTCACATCAGTGCATAACAACATTTAAGACCTTCATGAAGTAATAGCATGGTCTTTTCGTCTGCAACAACACACTTGGCCCCACCCCTTCTAAAATTGAGACCCACTGAAAAGAAATTTCAGTTGAGTTTTGACAGGTTACTTCATTAGCCGTAACACTTAACTAGTCATTGGTTGAACAGATGTTGAATCTAAGTTCTCATGCAGCTTATATACTTAAAAGTCACAGTTTCAAACTTATCTAATATAGCTTTAGTTTTTCTACCGGTCTACCAGGTCTTGAATACATCTAGACGGTAAATGCTGTGTTTCAGATGTTGGACGAACTATGGTAATCCTTCACAATGGTTCACTAATGTCCCTGTCTCTGTTTTCGGTTGTACTGCTCTATTACTTGCTGACGCCGCAGGATCTGATTACAACAACCATTCCAAACTGCTTCCTATGACGAAGCCGTCAAAATACATCTCTTCAATGTACGTTATTACATTCTATACCACCTTTCATTATTTACCACCTGTGAACTTTGATAGGCAATCTGAAATCAAACACTGCTCTCTGGCAGTGCATTCCAGTTGAAAACGTTAGCTAATCGGCGTTAGAACCTAGAACAATGAGCTAGCCCTAGAGTTTTGAACGTTCCACTTGCAATATACAGCAAGCTTCTGGCTGTATCTTGTAATAATAAGATACCTGGAAACTTTATTTAAATTTCAGAATAGGAATTCCAGGAGTCTTGGTCGTGACAGGAATAAACTTGGCATTTTTAGTGGCTGGATCAGAAGCTGTTTATAATCAACGATTTTCTAGCTATTTGCTTGTATTTGCACTTAATATAGCCTGTGCAACAGCTATGGGATTCTTCCACATAATCGGCAATGAAAAGGTATACCAATATCATCGTTGTCTTATGAAGTATAAGTTCCCTATCATCCATATTGTCCATTTACGGGACAGTCACGGATGTCCCATAGACCGTTGCGCAAGCTAGAGGATTAAAGCCTTAAACAGCGGGGTCCATATCGGATCCTATTGTATCAAGAGTCGACCACATTAACCACTCGGCCGTCAGAACGCTGTTTTGATCGGAAGAATATATGCTTTCATTGGAAAGAAGGCACTATTTTTGCTGCCACAGCGTCATGGTGGCTTTCAACTATTTCTTATGGTTAGCACATGTATGCCAGCTGTACTATTTGGGTCCATGCCGTGATGACAATAATGTCATATGCCATTAGGAAGACTGAATGTGGAACATCAGAACCGCTAAATTCAAACCCAACAAATGCATCTTGTCCCAAACATCGTCATCACTATAGGACTTGAAGCAATTTTAATGATTCTAGATTATGTCAAAAATCAGTGCTTAAAGACGGAAGGGTTGTTCTTTGGTGGTCTGTCAGCAAAGTATGCAGGGGATATTACTACCTTAAAGCGATTTCGTATAATAGTTAGGGAAGCAATTTCCAAAACTTATACGTTATTTTGTTTGTGCAGAAATGTGTATTCTATAAAACCATTGCAAAAACTTGTCAGATCAAGAGCAATGGCCGAACTAAGACGCATTTGCCTAAGCGCAGGATGTAACTTCTGTGATTGCCATGATCCTTGATTTTATTGCTTGTAGCTTCGACGGTTGTGCAGCAAGGTCGTGAAGAAATTCAACAGAGAATGGCTACATGCAGTGCTACCGGCTAGAAGATCATATGATCATTTCAAACTGAATAAACCTTTTAAACCTTATGAACCAAATTCTTGAGAAATCAATAGGCATCAGATTGTGTACATACTTGTATATTTACGCACTTAATATGTGACATTTAATCAACCCAGTAAAAGCTGTGCTGCTTTGCGTTCAAATACAATTCGGTCACTAAGAATTTACCTTTAATAGCTGGCATTTCTAGCTTCTGCGAAATTTTCAATGTGCTACAACACGCAACAGTTGTTTGTAAGATTTATCTAAGTTTTTGCAGACGTAATTTTACAGATGTTTTTCACATTGGACACTGTTGACCTGGAGCGAGTATGATTTTTGGTATACAACTCAATGAAACTTCAGGAACAGATTTCGATACAATTTTTCCAGAAGTTGATTCCGCTGCTTTTATTGTTTGCGGTGGACTCTAAAAAATACAAATACTAGCCCAAGCGTTTAAAGATAAAGGAGGCATTCGAGAATTAAAACAGCATACATGCATTGAATACAACAAACCCGCGGAATATATTACGCTCCAGCGGAATTAAAATCTACGCAGAAATCATAGAATGTCTATCATAAACCGTTGCGTGCACACATTTACGGTGTATTGCATGCTTAACATGGGAACGCGTGTTGGAGCCTGGCCGAGTAAAAGTAACAGAACTGCTGCGCTGAGGTGCAATAGGACTAAGTGCCCCTGAGTACCGTTCCAAAATAATGCCATGCAAAATTTTAGCAAGTACAGTAATAGCATTTATAAGAAAATCAGTTCTGAAAATTTTGCACGAATAGCTTCTATTTGGCGAGTTGGGTATGAATTCAGTTCGCAGATAATAAATAAGTACAAAACAAGAGCGTCATAACAAACCCTTCGAAATTTGTTTTCGAACGACTGGTTTGTTCTTTGTCATGCGCGATGAGACTGGTCAAAGTAATTTAGCCATAAGTCTAACCACCAATAACGTTTAATTCGAAGAACATACATAAGATATATGTATATCGATTTAAAGCTCTTTTTATGATCGTTAGCACAGTACATTCAAAATATTCAAGTCTAATATCTAATGTCACTGATAATTTAAGCTCCCTTAAGATCTTCCCTTAAAGTTAAACACGAGCGGAGGATTGGGGTTCACAGGATTCTACTACATACGCTGCATGTACAGAAATTCTACACACCATAAATACACACACCTAATAAATTTAGTGCTGCTTTTCTATGAAAACCCAATTTGCATTTATATCGACTTACATGGAGAGACAAAACTAATTGTATGCGCAGTTTATAGGAAAGCCTGAAAGTATCATTGCTAACATGCAATAGTTCTTCAACACCAATCATAGTAGACAGAGGCGCAGCAGGAATGATTATGAACAAATTTTACGTAGTTATTGCTTACAATTAAACATAAATACAACGATTACTACTAACAAAGCAACTGACTTCATGGAATCTCATTTTCTCACCTTTGCGTGCAGAAATGGTGGCGAATATAAACGGACTGTTTAAGATACTACCTGGAAAAGTGCATGCAAAACAATATGCAGCCTCTTACTGTAAAGCCCGGTTCACACTAGAAAATATTTGCCTGCAAAAAGATTGCCAGCAATATGATTTCCATCAGATTGCCCATTTATTGCTAGTGTGAACAGTAGAAAAAATGCCAACAATATAGCTGTCAATCAGCAATCTGAAATATGACAGTGAGCAAGCTCATTGCTCTGGTGAATTAAAGGCTTGACCGATTTTATTACTTTTTGTACACGAATGTGTATCGTTACTAGTACTAAATTTTAAAGGTATTCCGGCTTTCGAGCTTGCTTCCGGCATTGCTCGCTTTGTTAGCAATAACAGGTCAAAATTTGAAATTTGACAAAAAGTTGCGAGGTGACCATGCGACGTTTCGATCTAATAAAATTGGCAGCCCCTAGTCTACCCCACCTTTTTACCAGTTATTAGGATCTAATTGGGGCAAGCTGTGTATAGTTAAGCGCAGTAAAAATGGGGTCAAAAATGTTTTGTCTCCGATTTTGTCGAAAAGGTGGTTCAGAGTTGGAGATGGACACATTTTTCCGACCGCGACCGCCCGCGTACGCGACCGCAGCCCGCAGGCGGCAAATTTTGTGACCGCAAAAGTTTCAGTTATTAACCTTCGATTCTATGCAAAAATCCACTTTTCTCATATCTTTTAGGTATTTACAATGTTTTCACAGCCACATCACCGCAGTCGGTAACTGTTTTAGGACTGGTGCAGCTTAGATATATATTTTTCCACAGCGCAATTGAAAATTACACATTGATTGAATTGAATTGAACTGAATTGATTGAAAGTTAGTTAACCATTGCAAAAACCTTTCATATTGGCATCTAGTGTTCGAATTCTGAAATTCCTGCTCTTTGATTATCACGAAGAGGTACTAATTAACGTTCCTGTCAATTGTCACTTGAAACAAAAGGAGCAAATTTTAGAAAGGATTCGAGCTCATGGAAACGAACAGAAACCGGCATAAAATCAAGAAATTTACAAAATTGAAATTTGACAAATAGGTGTTAAGCAAATTAAAAACCAGAAACTAGAGTAAGGACTGACAGTCCTGTCCAACCACCCAAAACGTTCTACTAAAACATCAAAATTAAACAAGAAATGTGAAGCTGATAAAATGAGAAAAAGTTTGAAAAAATAGGAATTTTTTACTACAAATGAGCCCAAATTACCACGATTTGATAGAAATTTGCCCTCATTGCGTTCATAAAAATTTGACCACGACCGCGACCGCCCGCGGGTACCCGCGACCGCGTCCAACTCTGTGGTTATAGGGATTATTTGACCTGCTAAATCCGAATATGAAATCTTTTTTTAATATGGCGCTTCCTTCGTGCAGTATGCGCTTACAACTGTATTAGAGCTTTTTGGAGCGATAGCCATCCATACTTCGAGAAATCAATAAAGCATTTGTAAATATTGGAGCGAGGTTTAGTGACCCAGCTTTCTGCACATCTTGGTACACTTACTGGCCTATAATGCGCAAAGTTTCAGCCGATTCTGCCGCAGTACTTTGAAGTAATTGACTCACATCTTCGAAATGGCACGAAACAGCAACAATATCGACAATGTAATCTAGCACTGCGAACGCAGGGATTAACGAAATCACGTCATTTTTACACAAGTTAAGACATATACTTGGAGTACTAATTGGAGCAAAGTTGGGTTCATTTGGTTAACCACAAATCATAAGAGGTTAGTTAACCTCTACCCGTATAGACCTACCACACCCAAATTTTCGTACTTTGATCGTATCGCACAGAAAAGTATACAATGGCCTAGAGATTATTTTGCATGATATCAAAGCACTATTTCTGTCAGAACTATTTCTGAAAATTTTGGGTACCGTACCTTGCACATAGCGAAAAATTTGTGTACGTGTCATGTCGAGCTTTGGACCGACAACACCAACTTCTGATGGCTCCACAGGACGCAATGCTGCATGGAATTCTTTCAAACTTTAAACTATTTTCACTAAACCTAATACTATTATGTAGCAAAAGACTAGCTGGCTTTTCCAACAGCGGAGTTTTAGTGAGATTCGTTGCCCCTCCCCTTAAGATAAGTTATCTTCATGGCAAAGACAATGTATCCGCCTGCCAATTAATAATAGTAAAGGAGACTGCCGCGTCTAAGAAAATCTGGCATTCACAAAAATGGTCTCTCCGAGAAATGTACTAATTGAAAATAGAACTTGCTCAGTGCTTCCTTAGGCAATAATAGCGATTCCTTAAAAATATATTTTAAAAATAGCTAAAAATTTTTCAAAATTCGTCATTTTTATTTTTTCTAGGTTAAAGTGTCTGAACTCTTGGCCATATTAGATCGTTTGAGGTAGACGGACACCCTTAAAATCTTGGAATGCTTCAGGTAGACTCCCACCCCCACCCGACGCTAATCTATTCGAGTGACTTTCTTGCTAAAGTTTGACACAAAAATGTGTAAAGAAAGCAGTGATCACTCGGATGGCATTAACTATTCATCAGAGATCCATAACTTAGTATTTTCAGAATCCTCGCAAAAAGAGAAAAATCTTTGTTCTGAAAACTGTGTTTCATTTCATTCGTTAATGATTCCTCGAAGTCCGTGTGAAATTAGTACAAATGTTTGAAAATTCATTGCACATGCAATATGCGTCGTAGGGGGAAACATTTTGACATAGTTGGATTCAGCATACATTAAGCGTGACTTATCCATACTCAATTTTATTGATATCAATAACATTTTAGGTAAAAGTGGTAATTTTTCAAAAAGTCAACTTTCAAATTTTAAATAATGACTTTTACTATGTGAAAGCAGAACCCTCTTCAGTGACATTCTGACAAAAACATTTGACTTTTGAATGTCAAAGATATGACGATGATCATAAATACATTGTATGCCATCACCGTTTGATTGCATTGGTAAAAATGGCAGTCAAGCGAGCGGAGCCCGAGTGAGAGCGCTCTAATGACAAAGCTCTCATGTACATTTTACTTGGTTAAATTTGCTTAATTATTAACCTGCAATAGTCAACTACGTAAGCACTCTCTTCAGAGGCACTAGGTAATGCCATTTGACGAGCCATACTTTCTGTTCTTATCACGATGTTCATGGTGATCGAAGGCAACCTGCAAATATACTACAAACAGCAGTACACTTGGTGCTTTGCTCACCTGTCAGCCATTTGTCACTGTAGCTTGAAAAACGTTTACTAAACCAGAACTGACTGTTCGCTGCTTGGGAGGTTGTTCAAAAGGGATATGCATTATTCCTAATTAAGTTTACTCTGTTGTGCCATGCCCTCTGTTCAAGGCCTATAACCGTTCTCGAATAGCAGAGCTGATTCTATGAATTCAAATGACGCATGAACAATGCTTGCACAGCTCCTGCACATGCGAATACTAGGAAACATTTACCCTTCACCCCAGCTCCAGCAAACAGATTAAGCCTACGAAGCAAGCAGGAAAACACTGCATCCCGATACTAAGTACTGCAAACATACTCGCCCTATGCCCCCAATTATTCTGCAAAAATGTAACTTTCGCGCTGAATGTGCAGCAAAATTATTTGCCTTTGAACATAAACATAATCCCCGCGCAGTCAAGTGCGTCTATTTATACGGCGAACCAGCACAGTATTGCATCAAGTTGCTTCCGAGGCTGCACTTATCAAATTTTCTGTGACTAATTATATTGGTGTGACTAAAATAGAAAGGCACCTTTCAGCTTTGCACGTGCAAATAGCAAGTCCGCCACTTGTTGAAAAAGCTCCGGATATCTGGTCCTCCATCCAACAATTGACTTTTGGGGTCTGGATTCTCGTACAATACTCTATGGTTGTCACAGAGTTGGCTCCGGGTCCAAATTTTCGGACCCGGCCCGGACCCGGACCCGTTAGGCCGGACCCGGACCCGCCCAGACCCGGATCCGGGTACCCGGTTCTAAAAAACGAACCAGTTTGCATTTCAAACATTCACTGCATTCTTAAATTTCACTACTACGTTACTATTGTAATAGCCCAGTCGCGAATAAAACCTGTGATAAGCATTAGGTTAACTTATTTTACGCCTCACGACAATTTTCAGTGCTAGGTCTAGCAAGAGCAGTAGCAGTTTTGTGATAGTCCACAGACAGTGTAAGCCTGCCCATTGGACAAAGACAAGTTACGAATGCTTTGGAGGAAAGAATGTGAACGAATTTTTGGTGGCTTGTATTTGAAAACAATGTCCTTGAGCTTGTTTACTAGATTAAGTTTTGCATGCATTGCAAAACTTTATGCTAACTTATCAATTCGAGTTGTCATATTTCTACTTCCAATTCTAGTTACTACATATTGTGTTTCTAGCCCAGCAGAGCAGCATAGATCAAAAAGACCTCAGCTAGACAACTAAACATTGTATCTCAATTCCTAACACACCGGTTCCACCAACCTTTTATTAGAAATACAACATATTGTAATGTTTTAACATCCCTAAATGCAACAGAATCCAGTTTTCTTCAGTATTTTGGATCCGGACCCGGATTTGGACCCGCGGGTACCCGGACCCGCGGGTCCTAAAGTTGGACCCGGACCCGGCCCGGCCCGCGGGTACCCGCGGGTCCCCGCGGGTACCCGGACCCGGCGCGAACTCTGGGTTGTCAAAGTCGAGCTTGAATTTATAGTTAAATTTGCATTTACTCAACAGAATATACATCCAATTTTTGAAATCTTCTCACCTTGCATGGCAAATGCCACCAAATCCACACACCCGCTCAATTTTACTGGATTTTGCAATTGCTTGAGTTAGTTATAATATCAATCACACGGCATACATTTGACACCTATACATATTTATACCAAGAGTACATAATACATAAGAGTATGGCAAACGTCATACCTTATGTATTATCAGCTCGCTAGATCCGATGCGCGCTATCGGCTGACCCCCACCCTCCATAAATTGTCAAAGAAATTCGCCCGCCATGTTTACACGCAACAGACGCACATTGAACCAACTGACTAGTTGTGTTTTCGAGCTTTAGCGTGAAAGCATAGCGTTCGAATTCGCTTTGATAAGAGGGGTCTGATTTATGGGGGGGTAAGCCGATAGCGTGCAGAGGATGTAGCGAGCTGATAATACATAGAATATGACGCTTGTCATACTCTTATGAATTATGTACTCTTGCTTATACCTATAATTATACTTATACACCGGAAAACGTATGCTTATACTTTAACGTTTTACGCCGGAACCTAAAAGAGGCTGTTTTCCAATGGGCTCAAACATTAACCAGTCAACTTCGACAAATTAGTTCTTTCAATGTGTCCATCATAACTAAACAGAAGACATTTTCCCTTGAGGTAGCCAATTTGTGTACCCCTGCAGGGGCCGGTGTTATCAAAATTGGCTTGAGTTCAACCCTGGTTGGACTCATTTTTGGGTTCTGTCATAAAATTTCAGGGTTGGCTAAACTCCGGGGCTCAACCCAATGTTAGCAAATATTTTTGGAGTTGACTTATCTTTTCCGGCGCTAATCCAATTCAAACTCAACCCAAATTTGAAACCTTCTCTTTTTCAACTTTGGTTGATTCAATCCTATTTTGATAACATTGGGCTGAAGTATTCAAGCCCAATCTCAACCCGGGTTAAGGTATCAACCCGGGTTGATATGCTTGATAACATCGGCCCCTAGAAGTCATAAAACAAATATAATAACTATCATGTATGTAACTACTATTTATGATTTGTTAATATCTCCCAGATGTGTTAACATCTCCCAAATCCTAGCTCATTGCCTCCAGAGCAATTGCAAACTGTGTAATTCATTATGCATTGTCATTTTTGTATTGTTATTGTATTTAAAAGGCAGTAGACACAGGCTACTTTTGCCCCCATGCCAACTGCATTGCTTGA
This sequence comes from Trissonchulus latispiculum, assembly GCA_030248195.1. Lineage (NCBI taxonomy): Eukaryota > Metazoa > Nematoda > Enoplea > Enoplida > Ironidae > Trissonchulus > Trissonchulus latispiculum. Next base: position 62,301 of record JASAND010010517.1, read on the forward strand.
AATAAGTTTGGAGGTTAGTTTTAGCTGACTTAATTTGTTATATTAATTGTGACCCTCCAGAAACCAACATAGTTGAGCGACCATTATACTGAGCTTCTGAACATACAGAAAAGGTATATGTACTTAGCTTTATGTAACTGCATTTCTTTGACAATGCATGCACGAGTCGCAAGACAACGACACAGGATTACACTGGTTCTCCCCATTGTGCAATTTTGGGAAATGTAGATTGACTTCTGCCCTTCCTCTCCACCTATATTCATGCTCTAGAAACATTATCAAAGTACTTACCTTCCTAAGTGGCGCAATAAATCGTCAGGGCAACCTATATTTTAGTTTCACTGTTGACCTGGTGAAGCCACTAGTCAAGATTCTTGTGATCTCAAGTCAAGTGAGACGTGGCATGATGGTCCATTTAAGCTGTAAATTATTTCTATGTAAATTCTGAAACTATCACCCAAGGCTATATCAAATTTTAGTCCTCGTAAAACTTCCAAAAGTATTAAAAAACTTATCCTCAATCAGGTAGTAGATAGCATCTCACTGATACCATTTGAACACATGTTTTGCAAAGTGCCAAATAAAAACTCTAACAATCTGAAATTTAAATCTAAAAACATTCATTTCATTCAGAAGGCAATCAGTCTTAGTTCTAACAATTTCACATCTAAGCATTGAGAATGACTTTCTACGCAGAATCGGTCGTTAAGTAACAATTGGCTAAGCACTACTTTTCCATCAAACCCTCAATCGTCTTGCCTGGAGGCATTTAAAAATGCACTAAATGGGTTCCGAGTAGAATACAGAAACATAGCTAACGCTGCAAAACGCCATAAGTTTCGTGACCGCATAAGAAACATTCCAGTTTGCCTCTCCCTCAGCATTCATTAATTGGTGAGTAAAACTTTAAGTTTCATTTGCATAAAACCGCCATCAATTTCATTGTTTCCACAAACCAAATGTGCAGTTATGAGACAGTTCTTCTATCCTCCAAACTATAAATAAATTGTCTTTTTATTGGAAGGCTTTTACCACATGAGTTCGCTCAATCGAATCATGTTTCTCGTTTATGTCTAGATATGGAAGAACATACATTGTGCAGATAGTGAACTTCAATGTAAATGTGTAACTGTTTAAATAGTAAAATGGCGGTAGAACAGCGACAAAACGTCATATGTTTACTATACTTACTTCTGCAATGCGTAGGCTTTCGTCTATCTGTAAGCAGCAGGATACAGGGTAAGCATTTTTCTCTGTTATTAAGATTTATTCAACAGTAATAAAAATGATTTAATGTTTTTTTACCTCATATTGTTCTTCCTTTTTGTAGTTATCGCTAACTACTAGCACTGAAAGTTTAGCATACGTTGAATAGGCTTATGACAAGAGGTCTTCATCGTCTTACCTTTCTGTGCCAATTATAAAAGTTTTTGTAGAGTTTTCCAGCGGAACTGTCCAGCTACCTCGACAGATGCATTTCTTACAGCTCAAGTAGCTAACGAAGACGTGGAGAATTTGGAACACAAAGTTTTCATGGGCTGTTTATTTGGTACGACTCAAAGATTAACACTTTTAGTTGAATGTTATTTCAGTCCGTGAAGCTCCAGCCTGCTATGACGCCGAGGTTCCATGCTGGGACGCTGCCAACCAAGACTGTGCAAGCGCATCTTTTGAAGGAACATTGAGTACAACGCTCAATGGATATACCTGTCAAAATTGGGAGACTCAGAATCCTCATACTCATAGCTACAGTGTCGGAAACCATAACTACTGTTCTAATGTGGATAGTTCTTCGGGGCCGTGGTGCTACAACACAGTCAGCTCTCCGGCCTGGGAATACTGCTTGAACCGTTGTGGTGCGTTACAGTCGCAAGACTGGTTTTATTCTGACTTTGTTTTAAATTGATATTTCACAGTTTTGCTTAACAAACACAAAAGTTGTATCTTTTGTATCTAAGTAAACTATTGCGCAAACTTTATAATATATTACATGAAGCTGGAATTCAATATTTGAAAGCTTATCCGTTTTAAAAACCAACTAGCGAAGCAGCGAGAATGGGTTGCCGCTGCTTTTTCCGTTTATATATAGCTAGATCTCCCAAAAGAGGCACTTCTGTGAACCAGTATAGTCTGATTCGTGTAGTCCATATCGAGAGCTCTCATTAGAGTACCATATTGATCATATTTTGAAATGTTTCAATTTTTGGTCATTTTGGTCGATTTTGGCCATTTTTGACCACTTGAAGCTCCGTAACTCAGTTTTCTTCAATCGAGAAGCTTTCGAATGATGCTCACATTAGGCAGTTTCCGCTACTTTCAATTTTGACGATTTGCAGCATCACCGTATCGAGTACTCCGCAACGGGGGAGCCCCCCGCGCTTCCGTCAACACTTCACCCCAACCCAAACTTCCACTGAAAATTTCAACCCAATCGGTCAAGTCTAGCAAGAGTTAGATGGCGGGACAGGGGGTGGTAACGGATGAATATTAATAAAAACAGACATACCCACACGAAAGGGTTGCCTTTTATTGTGAAAAAGCTGCAACCCAATAAAGAGCGTGAATGTGTATTAGAAGAAACATGAAGTGTTTAAAACGTAAATTCATTGCTACATTCCGTAATTGTACAATTTTATAAAATTTCAATTAGCAGAACCGCTGATCTGCGTTTTAGCCCCAACTGATTGCCTGGATACTATGCGGAACTGTTGGTATGCAAGAAGAACAGAATGCTCATGGCCTGAAGCAACCGACGGTACACATACTACAACTCGTAGCGGTAGAACCTGCCAAAGATGGGACTCAAAGACTCCTCATGATCATAGTTATCCCGGATATGACATACCGGGAGGCGATGGCACATGTGATCAGCCGGACCAGTTTAATTTTCCTTGGTGTTTCACTCTTGATCCGGACAGAAGATATGAAGAATGTTTTCCAGAATGTGACGGACCAAGTAAGTATGCAGTCGCCCTGTCCTTGCAAGTCAAATCTCAAATAAATTGTCCCTTACATTAGTTACATGCATCACAAAGATATGGGGAAACAGGTGACTTCTAGTGTTAACCTGTTATTTTGACTCAACTAATCATTATACCATAAGCTTGCTTAAGTCGTCGCTAAAATCAAAGATTGTGATGCTATAGACAACGTTATTTTCAAAAACCTTAGCTACTGGATCTGTTTAGGAATTGGATAGGTTCCTCGAACGGAAATGCTTGAGCTACATGTACTTCAAAGTTGCCTAACCTACGCAACACCAATAACTGTAATAAAAATGCAGCTTTTTATTTTGCGTCAAGTAGATTTAAAATTTACTTAAGTCAAGTAAATTAACAATCGTAGTGGAATGACCGACGATCAAGCACATTTTTCAATTGGAAATCAAAATAAAGAAACCACTGAATTATGTAAAAGGTAGTGAAGTACTAATACACAGGAAACCACGAAGTTTCTAACTTTATCCAAGCAAATGTTTGGATTGTATCATCATCTTCTTTAAGTATTAAGTCGTTTTCGTGCAGCATGATTCAAAGTCAAACCACCTCTAATTGAAAACTTGCGTAGGTACCGGTATGTTCTTTTGCAGATGAAGCAGATTGCTACAACCCCATTTGTGAGTGCTGGTACGATAATGTCGTGGGTTGTGACATTGGAGATATCTATACAGGAATAAGAGCATAACTGTGACAGGATCACCAGGTGATGTCTGGCAATCAGCTGATCCACCGAATGGGTGGCTGTGGCGATTTTACGGCAGTCACAACTATTGTCGTAATCCTAACTTTTCAACTTGTCCGTGGTGTTACGTCGGAGGGTATTCTGAATACTGCTTCCCTTCATGCGCAGAAATAGGTATATTTTCAATGGTGCTATTGCCGTAGTGAAAGACGTTAGCATTCGTCTTAGTTGGAATATGCAACTTATTTAAAATCGGAAGCGTCATGGTAAAGCAATTTTAGCAATGTCCTGCTTGAACGATGAATAAGTAAATTTCCATCAGATTCGTTGAATTCTTACATTGTTGCAGTTTTCTTGTGCCCCTAAATAGGGGGTGCAATTTCTGAATTTTCTTCTCGATTATCGGAAATAATTTTCATATATTATCCTGGCATTTTTTTAGTGGGGGGGGGTGGGGGCCCCCACTTTTCGGTTCCCCCCTCCACTTTTCGGAGCCCCCCACTTTCGCCCCCCCCACTTTTCGGCAAGCCCCCACCCACTTTTTTGGGGGTCGTCCAAAAGTGTCAAAAAATTAGGTTTTTGAGGTCAAATTTTCAAAAATTTTCTCAATTTTTAGCTAATTTATGGACTTATAAGCTCATTTTAAGCTTAAAAACAGCGATTTTTTGCGTTTTTACCTTAAAAATGCTAATTTTTCGCTAAAAATTTCGGTATATTTTACATTTGACTCGCCCCCCCCCCACTTTTCGGAAGCCCCCCCCCCACTTCCCCTTCCCTAGGCGGGGGGGCGAAGCCCCCCCCCCACTTTCAAGACCCTAAAAAAATGCCAGTTATCAGGGGACAATGATTCCGCAAAACAAAGCAGTTACAATTGAGACATTAATGTTCCTATAAATAACAGTAATCTTCATAATTGAGCGCTGCCACTGGCATGGCATTAATGATGAATGTTGAAAATTTCTGTTGCCAAGATTTCTTTTTATTTACTTTTTTGAGATTTCACCGAATGCATCTAGTTGAAAGATTGAGCGTGTGTGAGCATAAGTGTGTTCATCCCAACAGTTATCAAAAATCTTGCATTGGCGTAGCGCAACAAACCAATACCCGATTAATTTTGGGAAAGTTAGAACGATAAGGAAAGTTAAAGCGATAAAACCAACAATTTGCAAATATATATTTATATGCTAATGATATCGGCAACATTTTTATAACTCTCTAGCTTAAATTTTGTAGATGTTTGAACGACTTAGTTGAAGGAACCATAACTTTGTTTATATTTTGGGGTGCACAACTACAACAGGATCGTCTACGACATCTTCTGACTTGATTTCATCAACACCAACTACACCAGTCAGAACATCAACGTTAACATCCACACAACTTGAATCATCCACTGGTACTTCAACCTCGACATCTTCAGTATCAGCATTCTCGACGACCAAATCGACTCCAATGTCAACGTCCTCCGAAACTGTATTATCGAGTAGTGCTTTAGCCTCAACGTCCTCAGTGCCAGCATTCTCGACAACCACCTCGACTTCAATGTCAACGTCCACAGAACCTACGTCATCGACTAGTACTTCAACCTCGACATCCTCAGTTTCAGCATTCTCAAGGACCACCTCGACTTTAATGGTTACGTCCATAGAATCTGCGTCCTCCAGCGACCGCCTCGACAACGTCAAGCCACAGACTTACGTCCATCTACAGCGCTCAACGTCAATGTCCACAGAACTTGCGTCATCGACTACTTCTTCAAAAACCTCGACATCCGCAGTGTTAGTATTCTCGACTACCGCTTCAACTTCAACGCCAACATCCACAGAACCTGTATCATCAAGTAGTGCTTCAACATCAACATCCTCAGCGTCAGCACTCTCGGCGACCACTTCGGCTTCATCGTCAACATTTACACAACCTGCATCATCGACTACCACTTCGACCTCGACATCCGCAGTGTTAGTATTCTCGACTACCGCTTCAACTTCAACGCCAACTTCCACAGAACATGTATCATCGAGTAGTGCTTCAACATCAACATCCTCAGCGTCAGCACTCTCGGCGACCACTTCGGCTTCATCGTCAACATTTACACAACCTGCATCATCGACTACCACTTCAAACTCGACATCCTCAGTGTCAGCATTCTCGACTACAACCTCGACGTCAACGTCAACGTCCACTGAACCTGAACCATCGAGTAGTGCTTCAACATCAACATCCTCAGTATCACCATTCTCAACGACCACTTCGACTACAACGCCAATGTCCACAGAACCTGCGTCATCGACTACTTCTTCAAATACCTCGACATCTGCAGTGTTAGTATTCTCGACGACCACTTCGACTTCATCGTCAACACTTACACGACCTGCGTCATCGACTACCACTTCAACCTCGACATCCTCAGTGTCAGCATCCTCGACGACCACCTCGACGTCAACGTCAACGTCCACTGAACCTAAGTCGAAGACTACCACTTCAACCTCGACATCCTCAGTGTCAGCATTCTCAACGACCACCTCGACTACAACGTCAATGTCCACAGAACCTGCGTCATCGACTACTTCTTCAAAAACCTCGACATCTGCAGTGTTAGTATTCTCGACGACCACTTCGACTTCATCGTCAACATTTACACGACCTGAGTCATCGACTACCACTTCAACCTCGACATCCTCAGTGTCAGCATCCTCGACGACCACCTCGACGTCAACGTCAACGTCCACTGAACCTGCGTCAAAGACTACCACTTCAACCTCGACATCCTCAGTGTCAGCATTCCCAACGACCACCGCGACGTCAACGTCCACTGAACCTGCGTCATCGACTACCATTTCGACCTTGGCATTCTCTGTATCAGCATACTCGACTGCTACTTCAACTTCAGCGGGAACGTCCACAAGACCGCCATCGTTTATCAGTACTGCAACATCCGCAGTGCCGATATCATCAGCGTCTGCGCATCATGTGTTCCTTACTAATACTTCAAGGTCGGCATTCTCAGGCCCATTATTATCTATCAGCACATTAACCTCACAGTTCAATATCATGCAAAGATTTCCCTCACCTGGTGTTCCAAGTTCTCATCAGAGTCCAACTATATCTGTTCCAAAACCCTTGAATTCACTACTCAGTTCATTAACTGAAAGTGTAGCTGTTTCAACATCAACCAATTTAGCTGTCAACACACAATTGCCTTCTGCACAATATATTAGTGGAATGATTCTGTCTTCAAGGTCACCTTCCTCTAAGTCGACACTCTTTGTATCATCTTTTGCAACGTCATTTTTAATCACGAGATCTCTTGCATCAACCACAGAAGCCTTGTTTTTGTCATCTCTAGCGAATAACTCATACAAACACGTTTCATTTGGGCCAAAGTCATTATCAATATTTATAAACGAGTTCCCCAAACTGTTACTTGTTGAAAGACCATTAACTCTTTCATCATCGACAAGGATTTTGTCATCTGTTTCTGCCACAATATTATCATCAACAACGTCGTTCATGCCATTCTACTCCAAAACTGTTGTTCCTGTCACATTGCAGTCGCTTAGACTAACGCAATCACAGTAAGCTATGTCCTACACCAAGGTAGTTGTTATTAGCAGATGCCATCAACAGCATTTGTATTCTGCCGCACATCATGATTTCTTTGCAATCTAGAGTTCCAGCTACTCTTAAGTGTAAAGTTCAGACTACTCTTTCGCAATAAATGTTAAATTCTAATATTATTGACTATTTGAATACCCAGAGGAGAGGAGGGGTCGTGAGATTTCAATCATAGTCAGATTTTTATCATTTCAGCTGCATAGGTTAACATGTGGATAAGGGTGGTCCTCTAACCCTATTACACGGTACAAGATACAAGGTACAAGGTACTGCCGTCAGGGGCAATGGGTAAGGAAAAATTGGGGAAGGGGTAAGGAGAAAATTGGCAAAGGGTTAAGCACAAATGACAGGAGAAACAGGTTTCGGAATTCGTAAACTTGGATTCAGAAAACTCTTCTGCAACGTTTTCGCAAAAATTTCGGAATCTTTCTGGAACATCGATCAAACTTTTGTAACGTGTTTCTGAAAAAGCAATTTTGTTTCAAATTCATTAAAAATGGCAATTTTATGTTACTATTAACATCGATTTGTGCCCTAAGGTACAACTCCCTTTGAAAATTTTGGTATAAGGAACAAACCCAATCAAAAGTTTCTTGGTACATGCCCCCAGGATTCGACTGTAGGTTAATTTATCTTCATATGCGTCCACAAAGTGTGACAAGTGTGTTTGCTTCGAAAATTTCCTATCAGTTACAATAGCTCTGCAGAGGTGATCACCATGTGGATTAAACGTATTAAACTCAAAACTGTAATGGCAACGTTTTACTGCCAAAAGATCAGGACTAAGGATTTATAATGTCTATAGAAGTTATTTCCTATCAAGCCGCACATTTACAACGAACTTCAAAGTTCGAGAAAATTAGTGTTTCCTTAAAACACTTACCAATCTTGAAACATAGCCGTTGATGCACAAAATGTGAGAATGTGACTCTTTCTACACCAAGTGTCGGCGAAACAGTATACAATTAATGATAAAACGAGAGTTACTGCTTTAACGAAATACAAACTTGATCAAGCTTCCAAGCCCTGTTTGTGCAATTTTGGATTTTCAGAATATTTTTACAACATTATTACACTAGAGCTGCTTTAACTTAATCTTTTTGTCATGCCGTAATCTTTTGCTATGATGTGTACACTCTTTTGCAGCGAGAAACAATAATTATTTAAATATTCAATTTCAAGCGTTTGAACCGCAATTATTTGCAATGAATTGACGGGCATGTATAAAAATTTGTCTCGATTTTGGTGACATTTAATAGCTGAAAAATTGATCGAAATTCGTGACTATAACACTTGATACCCGACGATTCTTACATGGCTTGATCTTTTTATTGATTGTCACAAGTGTTACAACGACTACGAATAGACCTCAGGAAATAATTTTAAACAAGACAAATGGCTTTGATCATTTGATCACCGCCGAGAAAATTACTGGATAGCATGTTATTCAAGACATTGACTGGATCTTACAATGCAACCGCCAGAAAATTAGTCGGAAAACACTCCTCACCTATATTATATACCTGCATTCCTTAGTTCAACAATCTATCCAATAAAAGTCAGTTCGTTGTATTAATCTGTCTCTACAAACCAACCAACTGAAGACTTCACATTAATTGTCTTGTATTGAACAAATTCTATTTGCTAAGCTTAAATAGCTATTATATTGTGCTCTAAAGCGATTGCTATTTAAGCAACTATTTAATCCACTACTGATTGGCGGCATTCTAAGAGACAGAACATTTGCCGCTGGTTACTATCTTGGAATCATTAAATACGACTCCAACGGAACAGAGTTGGACCCAGCACCAAACCCAATGCCTTCCGAAACAAAGCATATTTTGTCCAGGGAGCTCCAACTGTGGAATGGTACCAAGGCTGGTCTGATGCAGAAATATGTTATTAACGGGAAGCCCGGTGGAAAGCTTCCATTATTCGAGGAAAGAGAAGACCGATTTGTGTTTCCTGTAAGAATGAATGTAGAATTTCTAAGTTGTCAGTTTATTTCAAAAAAGGCAACCTACTAGTTTGGGGTTGTCAAATTTTAGGTTGTTTTCCGTTTTCCGTCCGTTTTCTTAGCAAAACCCGGTTTTGCTAACTTTACTGGGTTGCTGGTTTTTAAGCAATTTGGGTATGTCCATTATTTATTTATCCGATTCCCTGAATTGTTCCCCCTCTATCTTGAAATTAGCTCAACCAAAATTTTGCTTGTGGGTAGAGGTTGGGGTGAGTTTCTTAATGTGGACCTTGGGGACCAATCCCGATGTGGTATCCATTAATTTGATACGATAGTGGCAAAATGGCTAAAAATCAAAAGTAACAGGCGCGAACAATATGGGTACCATGCGGAAGCTCTCATTGCGTAGATAAAATGTTGTGACAGTGGGGAATGTGATACAATGTAAAACAAGTGTGAGATACGGAGCGAAAAGTTGCAAACTGGACAAAGCGTGAAACAGTAAGAAACTTTAGTTTTGAGGACCCATAACAGGAAAAAACAGTGGCAATCCGTACATGCAAATAAGCTTGCTGTTTGTTCACTTATTAGTTTAGTTGCCACTCTCTTTCACCACTAACTGTTGCTATGGCGAACAGATTTTGCTAATATTTGTGGGTAGCGGGTGGGCGATATTATTACCGAAACTTGGAGGGCTCACCCAAAGATGTAAACAATTACACGATGCGGTGATGGCAAAATGATCGAAAATTAGAAAGTGGTGAACGCCGCCAAATATGAGTATCCAAAGCTGAGTCACGTCGGAGGTTACCCCACTGCTGCTTGCGAAGTGCAAACTTTGTTAATACAGTGATGATGCAGATGGGCAATGTAGTAAAACTTTGCCATTTTCGCTGCGCTTACTTAATTTCCTTGGTATTAACGGAAGAAAGCAATAATCTTTACATATTTGTTCCAACCGAACTGTAGTGAACTTGAACCAATGCAGCAACTTAGTTGAAATGATTCACGAAGAGTATATATGGCATACTAACAAACTTTCCGTTCGTCCGCAAACCTTCGAGCAAACTTTCCAAAACCAATAAATCCAATAAATCTTAAACTTGTTCAGCAGCTACTATTACTGATACCAAATTTTGTCGACTTACTAGCTTTAATTATGCCACTAATGCAGACTATTCGAACGTGCTAACAAGAAAACAAGAGGAACCTTTAGACAAATTTGTTTTACTTCAGTTTTTTATAGAGATCTATAAAGCATAAGAATTGTCAGCAATTCAGAATCGTTTTCGGTGTGTAATACACTACGAAAAGCAGAATCACTAACCGTCTACGATATGTTAGCTAGGTACTTTGAACAGATGATTTGATTTTTTGATTTTCATCAAAAAATTTCAATTCATAAATCAAATCACGAACAATGATTGCTTACCAAATGATATACGGCCTGAACAAAAAGAAGCTACTTCCATTGTTTACCAAGCTTAGTGGTTGGCTTTAAACATTTTGAGACTAGCTCATATGCAATATGCTTTGAACAACTTATTATAGTAATATTTTATTGTGAGAAACAAAGTGAAGTGTCATATGAACAAATTATTTTCTTCAAACTTTGTATCTCGTTCAAGTTCATAGTCAGGTTTGTATTGACTTATGATTTTTCTTTTCAGCGGGCACCCCTACCATTCAGCTTAGCAGAGATTCTGATCATCGATATCCTTAGAGTCATAGGATGTTCGTATTCTACATCGATAGCCGCTTTCCTTTTGACCAGTCAACTACTACTGAGGTGTCTACTTACTACTTATTCCTGATTAATGTTCAAATAATACAGAGAATGTTTTATATTTCATGCTTTGCTAAGGGCATTGTATTTCTGTTTAGTTACAAAATACAATCGAATGTTCTAGCTTTCTAAGAGTATATTTGAAGCTATCCAAATATTTGCCGTATTTTTAACGTTTACAATTAAAGGGTCAAAGTGTACGAAATCTCTTTAGCTGCATTTGAAGGTGGTTAGTGCAAACATAGCACCAGGCATTTAAGGTGGAGTAAAACAACGTTAGTTTGTTTATATTTTTAATAAGCAATATTTGTACCTGTGAAATTTCCTTCACAGTTGTGTAGGCCATTTTGAGCGTACCTTGTGAGAACGATTGCACTTCAATGAGCTTGGTAAATATGGTTTATTTATATTTAACCTTTTAACAGAAACAACACATTATGATATGTCGATTAGTTTCAAGCAAAAAATATTAGCACATCTATTTCAGTTACCTCTATCAGAAACATATTTAGGTCGATATTCAGACAAACACAGCTTTTCCATAAGTTTCGCAAAAATAAACAGGTGATTTTTCGGACATTCGCTTGATCGTTATCAGTTATTCGTTAACTGTATTTTATTTTCGGAATGCTGCGGTAATCATATTGCCAGCTAATAGCAATTCCTACATTAACACAAGCAATTTCCATTCCTATTTGTCCAATGTCTTATCCATAAATTGCCAGGTTTTAGCTTTGCAAAATAGATTTGATTTAATATCCAAGCATTAGTTGTTTAAGATCCTTTACCCAGCAGGGAGTTCTTCATCTTCTGGAAGAAGTGATATATGTGATAGCACATGTATTGCTGTTGTTTATGGCAAGACGGAACGAGGAGGTAATCAGCAACATGGGATCCAACACGAAATTAGTATAATCAACAGTATATAATAGAATAAGGGTACGAAATTCTTGCCCACATGTAAGGTATACCCGTCTTTCTAACCGGGATTCTTTCTTTCTTTAGCACCTGCTCGCTCTCTGTCATTGAAATGTGGACGTAAATTGTATATTTATAATTGGAACTTCTATGACTCAATTCTGTAGACAGAACAACCACATATTTTTACCAGTTTGCTGTATCCATTCGGCTAGTGTTTAGAAAAATGTCTTTGAATTGTGGACTTAAACAGAATATTTATAACTGGAATTTTATAATTCAGTTCTGTCGACGGAACAAAAAATCTAACTACACTACTACTATTATTACTAAAACAAACATATAACTGTATGTCAACTGCCAATCCAGCCAAATCTTGTTTTATTTACTATCTTTTAAATATTTAGGACCTTTGTGCATTCTGTGGAATTGCACTTCAATGCCTTTACAATTGGTTGTTTGCTGTGCTAACAGTCGAGGGACTACATATCTACTGTTGCACAACCAATGTCACGTCCACAAAATCTTTGTTCTCTGTGAAAATAGTGGCAGCAATAGCATTGGGTAAGTTGTGCTGAAATCATACAGGGTAAATTGCTAAAATCAACACTAGAAACTTTTGTTTACACAGGACTTAGCAACGAAGAGCTATATCGTCCCAGTATCAAACTTTATGCACTGTTGCACAGAAACTGACTCTGGAACCCGACTAAATCTGACACAGATTGAAATACTCACTACCACACATTTGCTTGGGGGGGTTTTACCCCCCCCCCCCAGACCGGGAGCACCCCCCCCCCAGAATCCGGATATTTCCGGTTTTTTAGGCAAAAAACCGGCAAAATCCAGTTTTCCGGCGGCTCGCCCCCCCCCCCCCCCCAAAATTTCCCCTCCTGCACATGTCTGCTCATTACTCACAAAGGCTTACAAACTCTTATGGCCAAACTGCAGTATGCTTTTATATATTAATATATTAAATATACAAGCATCAGGCATGCTCCAAACTCGTCCCGTCAAGTTTAATGTGTTGCCATTAATGTAATCGTATAATGTAATTGTATAATCTGACATTAATATTAGTGACATAGTTTTTGGGTGGCCGTATCGATGATAGCAGATTCATGTCGTTGGAGCGACAGATTCAGCGAACGAAATGAATACCTCAAGTCAGCTTCTAATACGCAAGACATGATGCTCATGATGCTATTTATAATCATTATTTTGCCTCCAACTATACTGGGAGTGTTTGTTTTAGGTTTGCCTATTATAGGCGCTATCATTTCTAGTTCACTATATTGGGAAGACTATCCTTCCCTTTATGCGTATGTATTTAAAATTGGATTCAGATGCTTTTGGTTTAACAGTATATAAAGGCGGTACAACGGTTTGTTCTTTGTTGGTCTACATCTAGTTTGGTCCACACATTTCATTGGTCGGAAATTAACCACTGAGAAAGAAGAAGGCGGCCGTTATGTACAAGACTGGGATTACACTGTTTTTGCAAACTGAACTGTTCCCGTTATGACTATCTGCACAAAGAGCACTAACAAATTCACTGAAGAACTTTAAAAAAGAGTTTCTTGCATCAAAAACTGTTAACCTAAAATTTTTAATTTTTGTCATTTCTTATTTCATAAAAATTGAAGGTGTTTTCATAATAAAATGAAAAATAAACATCGTTTCATTTAATTTTTAATTAAGAACTACTGAGTTTTCAAGGTTCAAATTCTAGGTTCAACAATGCTAAAGATTTTATAAAGTTTATTAGCTTATAATAATTCAATTTTAATAACCGTTTAAAGTTTATTTATTGTAAACAGTATAGAGCATTGAAATGCTTATCCCAACTGCCCTTTCAAGGGCAACCATTTTTGCATGTCGATTCCAACGTTGCAAACTTATTAAAAATCGTATCTCTATTAAAGCAATCATTCTCTGTTGTTTTTTTGTAACTAATGTGTTCGTTGTGAAAGATTCTTGAAGGCCAAACTATATTTACATAGAAAAATAAATTCTGTTACAAAAATGCACGAAAAGAATCTGTTATCGAAGTTATGGTTTGGTTTGAGATTATATATGTTATCATTTTTGAAAAATTACAATGAATTGTTAATTACTAAAAGTTTCCCTTTCACCGTTTTATTTTGTATGGTGGAATATATACTTACTAACTAGGAATTGTATAGTATGTTTTTTCTACATCAGTTAAAAGCGAAGGCGGGACTTGTTTTTATTGGCTGGATGTGTCAATAATTTCAACCAATAAGAGCGTGTAGACCAAAGTAGATGTGGACCAACTAAGAATAATTTAAAGTTTAAAGTTTAAAGTAATTTTAGAAAGCTTTAATGATGCTATTCTTAATATCGGACCATGTCAAGATAAAAGTCAAATTTTGATGCGCTCTGATCTACCACTTCTTTCTTGGAGCTTTTATTTTCATGGGGGTTCTTGGGGTTCTGGAGGTTCTTAATCTTTTGCAGAGATTTGGTCTATAACTATGTTTAGTTTCATTTTTTGAAGGGAGTTCTAGGGGTTCTTAACTTTTCGAAGAGATTTCGTCCGTAACTACATATATTTAGTTTCAAATTTTTGATGGGGGTTCTGGAATTTTATCAAGAGACTTGATCCTCCACTGTTTAGTTTTAAGTGTTTGCTGGAAGTTCTGAGGGTCCTGGAGTCCGGATATAACGAAAAGTGTGTGCGTTGCCTGAACTTAGATCTAGGACAAACTTGTTCTTCTTGTCGTCAGCTTTCGATTGATACCCATATTGCGAATATTGAATGTAGCATATGCACAAATTTCAGTCTAAATTTACGAGAAAAGCCATGAAGACCCCCCCAGTACACCCGGTCATATGCTATAAATTTGAAGATTGGGATACTTATATACTTATTATAAACATATGTCTGCGGAAGTGTCTGTTAAAGGAAAGGATCCGCAACGTAGTCACATACAAATCAAAGTCCTGGATACAAACGCATGAAAAAAATTTGAGAACCTCCTTTTTTTCTGATGGGGGTTCTGGGGGTTCTAACTTTTATCTAGACATGGGCTTTAATTTCCAAATTTTAGCTCTGACCTAGTTTGCCAAACGAATATGTGTGATGTTTCGGTTAGTACTTGTAATCAAAAGACATGCTAGCAAGCCTTACGTCATTTCGTTTGCTGATTCAAATCCAACTACTTTTAGTCAAGTAACAGACCAAATCTCAATCAGTACAAAAATGTAGAATTCTAGCCACTGCAAACTTTACACAAAACTTCATGATTTTGTAGCCCTAACCAAAAGAGGGTCCCGATCATTGAGGGATGGTGGTCGCCAACATCCAACCAGATTGCAAGGGTTTCCTCCCAGTTTGGTGTTTGGTGGAGCGTGGGAATAGAAAAACACTGCCTGTTGCGGTCTGAGCACCATTACGCATTTCTCTGAAGTGGAAACATCTAGTGCCTTTAGTCTTCTTATTCATAGTGCAATTATGTACTCTTGTTATCATGCATGTATCTTGATTACATCTAGTGTAAGTGCAGAATTTTTCAGGTGTTGGACTAACTATGGCAACCCTTCGCAATGGTTCACTAATGTCCCTGTCTGTATTTTCGGCTGTAGTGCATTGATACTTTCAGACGCTGCCGGTTCCGACTACGGCACCTATTCCAAACCGTTTCCTGTAACACAACCATCAAAATACATTTCTTCATTGTACGCATATTGCATCCTGTAGCAACTGTGTTTTACACATTATTTGTAAAAAACTTGAAATAAACAGCTTCAATCTGATTAAACTTTATGTAGCAAATTTGTGGTACGCAGAATCTGTATCTATTGCCGCTAACAGTAAATGTTAACAATACCAACAAACTCTATACTGAAAAGGAAACTCGACAGCATTATGTGTTTCAGAATAGGAATCCCGGGAGTATTGCTTATGACAGGACTAAACATGGCATTTTTAGTGGTTGGCTCGGAAGCAGTGTACAATCAACGATTTTCTAGCTATCTGCTTGTGTTTGCCCTTAATATTACCTGCGCAACAGTCATGGCATTCTTTCACATAATAGGCAACGAAAAGGTAAGATGATATTATTGTTGTCTGACAAGCATACTAGTGTAGTCTGCAAACGCATTTTTGGCTGCTTTTAAAGTGGTCGTACAGATCAGTTGCATTATTAGCGCACATGGACATTTTCAAGCATTTGTCAGCAGGAGTTGGCATAGGATAAAGGTTCAAGGAAAACGTTTCTGGTCTTTGCGCAATTGAATTTACAGTAAGATGAATGGAGGTTTCTGTTGACGTTTTGCTTCCATCTTAACTATCAGAAAACGTCAGATTTTTTATGTTATTGTTTAAAACGGTGAAACCTTCTTTAAACCATCAACAACTGACCAAGACTTGATTTCGTTCAAGTCCACGCATTTTTCCGGAAACATTTCTCATGGTGATGTATGGTGTGCAATTAAAAAGCATTACCGCTCCTTTTAATCTCGTTATACTGCAGCCATTTTTGACTGTCGCTGCATTCCAGAGTTTATTTTAACTCATTACTTGTAGCTTCGACGCTTGTGCGACAAAGTCGTGAAGAAATTCAACGGAGAGTGGTTACGAGCAGTGCTTCCTGCCAAGAAATCGTGAAACCAACAAAATTCATGATTGAAATAATCTCACTGAAACCAGTTAATTGTATAAATTCTTGGAAAGCCAATATAGATCAATTGAGAAATGAAATATATGAAGTAAAGCTATATTTGTCGCTGTAGTCAATTAGGCGTAGTGTTCATTACGCACTGTCACAATTTCAACATCCCTAACTTCACCAGACGTTTTAATAGGCGAGTGGTTTCTCACTCGCTGCAAATTGGGAATAATGCTAAGTCTAGATCTTAAATACAGGAAATAAATCTTTCGCCCCATTTCTGATTGTTATTTGCCTGTGCAATTTGCCGAGACTGTCAAAGGAGGGGGGGGTAGCCGCATAACATGGGAGCTCTGTGCAATTTGCCGAGATTATCAAAGGGGGGGGGGGAGCCGCTTAACAGGGGAGCTATCACAGCACCTCCAATACGGTAGATATAATGGATGTAGTGAGATGTAATTAATATGACAATCATTCAGTGCCAGCTTTCCCATTTCCCTCAAAAATACACATATGGCAGTGGCTGAGAAAAACCTCACAGAATAAATGAAGCTTACTTCTCTCTAGCCATAGCTTTGGTGTAAATTATTCGTCCTCTAAATATCCTTTTGTTCTTAATTTTCATGAGCTTCATAATTATCACATTTACTCAGTTCAGGTGTGTGTGTGTGTGTGTGTGTGTGTGTGTGTGTGTGTGTGTGTGTGTGTGTGTGTGTGTGTGTGTGTGTGTGTGTGTGTGTGTGTGTGTGTGTGTGTATGTGTGTGTGTGTGTCAATCGCTCAACACAGTTTTAGTCATATAGTGAATCTTAGTTAGTTAGTGCTACGCCATTCCTACATTATTTTAAGCGTCAATGTTGGTAATACCTCAAGTTCATATACTTCTGATTCTGAATTACTTAGGCAATAATTC
Organism: Trissonchulus latispiculum; assembly: GCA_030248195.1. Classification (NCBI taxonomy): domain Eukaryota; kingdom Metazoa; phylum Nematoda; class Enoplea; order Enoplida; family Ironidae; genus Trissonchulus; species Trissonchulus latispiculum. The sequence goes on from JASAND010010517.1 coordinate 79,804, forward strand.
ATCAAACGTTGAGGATATCTGATGGCTGCCTAACCCTATTTCTATTTCAGCAAATCTACTGTGGTTAACTACATTAACTGTCAGCTATTCTCCCAAAATTAGTACTTCACTGAGCTTCAGTTTCTCGCAGTAGCTTCAATTTAAACTGAAACTAAATTCTGACAAAAAAATCTTGGAACCGAACTGTGAGCGCCAATCCTGAGTTAGCCTTTGAAGTTAGTCTATATAACGTATATAATTTTAGAAACCTCAGGAGGATGAGAATCCGGTAAAACCATCATATCCGGTCTATATTCGGTTACCGGATACCAAATCGGTAGAAACGCGATTCGGATTCGGAAAGAGAATGCTAATTGATTCATACTCTAGTATATAGGTCCTTGGCCCAAGACATTTCCGAAAATCCGGTCGCATCCGGTCCATGTCCGGTAACCGGATGTCTAGGACACAAAAACTATACATCAAGATGGGGAGGTTGTACAGTTTAGCTGAGTGAATTTTTGGATTCCTCGGGTGGAAATTAGTCTGTATAGAAAGTTTTGTCCGATGTGGGTCAAAACTGCGTGATCAATGACCATATACGGTTTCGAAAAAAACCGGAAAAATCGGTTTTTCCGGTCTGGTGCTCGGAATCTCGTGTAAAAAATGTTCTGGCACAATGAATATTTGGGAGGCTACTATCATTTTACCGGTGTCAACATAATCGAATATCCAGCCCATTTCCGGTTCTGAACTTTGAAATTTGAATTTTCATGGGCTATTATCTCAGTATCCGGATGGTCCGGAAGTAAAATTATTTTATTAAAATGACATCTGTCTATCCCTAACAAGCATCAACCTCAAATTACTTCATATCTGCTGTAATTTTTGAATGATAGCGTTTTAATAATGGTTCAAAAATAAGTTATATTGCGTGCGACAAAGCTGAGCGTATGGGATCAAATCTCATATCCGGCTAAACAATTAGACAAAACAAGCAAAATCAGCACATTTTTAAAACGCTACAATTCAAAAATTACAGCAGGTATGAAGTAATTTGAGGTTGATGCTTGTTAGGGATAGACAGATGCCATTTTAATAAAATAATTTTACTTCCGGACCATCCGGATACTGAGATAATAGCCCATGTAAATTCAAATTTCAAAGTTCAGAACCGGAAATGGGCTGGATATTCGATTATGTTGACACCGGTAAAATGATAGTAGCCTCCCAAATATTCATTGTGCCAGAACAGTTTAGCGAGCACCAGACCGGAAAAACCGATTTTTCCGTTTTTTTCGAAACCGTATATGGTCATAGATCACGCAGTTTTGGTCCAAATCGGACAAAACTTTCTATACAGACTACACCCGAGGAATCCAAAAATTCACTCAGCTAAACTGTACGACCTCCCCATCTTGCTGTACAGTTTTTGTGTCTTAGACATCCGGTTACCGGACATGGACCGGATGTGACCGGATTTTCGGAAATGTCTTGGGCCAAGGACCAATATACTAGAGCATGAATTAATTAGCATTTTCTTTCCGAATCTGAAGCGTTTTTATCGATTTGGTATCCGGTTACCGGACATAGACCGGATATGATGGTTTTACCGGATTCTCCTCCACCGGAGGCGGTGGGGGGGGGGGCGGGGGGGGCCCCCGGCTGAGCTCACCCCCCCCCCCAGAGGGGTCTCTACCCAGAATCCGGATTTTATGAAAACCCGGAAAAATCCGGTCTTTCGGCCGCCCTTCACCAAACTCCCCCTCCTGCACATGTCTGCTCCTGAGGATTCTAAAAATATGCACTTTATATAAACTAACTTCAAAGGTTAACTCAGGACAGGCGCTCACTGTTCGGCTCCAAGATTTTTTGGTCAGACTTTAGTTTTATATTCAGGAATATCCCTCGGCAAAGCATAATTTTGTTTTTGTTACCTTCATGGTTCGCAACAATATTTTATGTCCGTTTATATAGTTTTATGGTGAGAACCGGCAAATAGATATATATATATATATATATATATATATATATATATATATATATATATATATATATATATATATATATATATATATATATATATATATATATATATATATATATATATATATATATATATATATATATATATATATATATATATATATATATATATATATATATATATATATATAAAATACGATCCAGGACGCTTTCCAAAAAAATCCGAAATTTAATCCCAAGAAACAGCTGTTCTGCATTACCATTTGAGTTTAGCCTGCCTAAAGCATATATTTTCAGGAACCACCAGAGAAGAAGAATGCAAGGGTACCATCAAAGCCGGAATACATCCGTTGTTGCATACTAAATTAGAAAAAGTCATTGATTTCCGGGTGACAATTGCCTAATGCAAAACACTTTAGTATGCATTTACCAAAAACACATTCTAGGATGGGGTTGCTGATAGAGTCAGATTAGAGTCAGATTAATGTCATTCAGAGTTGTTGCAGCAGATCAAGGCTCTGTTCCTACAATTTTTGGTCAGACTTTATTTTCCACTTGAGCTGATTATTGCGATTATTCATTCACATCTTCACTTTACATTTCGGATTAGATTCTTGAAAGTGTGAGCTTCGCTTTCATAAATCTGAAGGACTCCATATAAGGAAGTTATGGAAATTTAAGAATGATCAGTCACAGTTAAAGTGATCACTTAACGCAACTTAAAAATTGAACAGTATTTTAAGCCATCGGCTTTTAAAAGGGGGGTCAACCTAAAGATTTTGACTTCTTGTCGGGACGTACATATTGTTATCAGACAGCGCAAACCAAGTTGAAATTTGATGAAACTTTCCAAAATAATTTCCTCTAGAGTTGTAACTCCCTCCACAAAATTCCGCTTCCCGAATTCAACATTTCCATTCCATATATATATATATATATATATATATATATATATATATATATATATATATATATATATATATATATATATATATATATATATATATATATATATATATATATATATATATATATATATATATATATATATATATATATATATATATATATATATATATATATATATATATATATATATTGATTTGCAGACCCACAGCGCTTGGTCATGTTCCAATTATTATCCCGTATTCTGTTATCCGTGAAAACGTAGTTTTCGTAAAATTTCGACTAATTTTATCTGGCGAATGTGAAATCATTTATCACGCCAGCTGGAATTATGGCATTTAGCAGCTGTGTCCAGGACAAAAATAGGACCTGCCCAGGGAGCCCGTTTCAGCTGCTCTGATTGCTGCTTTCCATCTAAAGGGGTTGTTTGATAAAACTGAGACAATTGGGCAAATTTTACTCTCAGCTTCAACTTAACTTTTTCCCAGAACTGCCAACTGATAAAGCTGAAGATTTTCATTTTCCGAGAAACTGAGGTTGAACCCAACCCAGACAGAGTGTTTGTTTGGTTTCACGGTCACTTCAGCTTTCAGCTAACAAAATATTTATTCCAGGTCAATTTCTAAGCAAGCATGAATTATTGCACTTAAAAGAACATATGCTCGGATGTTAGGTACAGAATCTGGTTTTGGCTCTTGAGTTAAAATCGCAATGTAGAATGGAAACTGGTATTGATAAAAACTGGTTTTTTACCAACATGACTCGTTTAGGCTTTGATACTTTTTATTGAGCCTAATTTCATTTTGAGGTTAAAGCTCAGCTTTATTTTCTTCTGTCATTATACGTATTTGCGGGAAGGCAAACATAGTTTACATTGAGTAAGAAACAAATACTAATAGCAAACAAGATTTACTATCCAAGTAGTTTTAAAAATGCAAGATGTTGCATTTGTAGCTTCGACAGCAGATTTTCAGATTTTCTGACCACATTTCTAGGATACTTTTCATATAGGGTCCTATTAAATCGTTGCACCCTGAAACGGTGACCAGAATACAATGACAAACGCCTAAGCACGGAAAACCTGTCAAATTTCTCAAATTAACTCATTGAATTTTCAATTCAATTAATTAATTGAATTGAATTGTTGAATTAAATAACAGGAATAGATTAAAATTTCAGTCCTTGTTGCATTAAGGTGCTGGTATCGCTTTGTGTAAATTCGACCCTACAAGCTTCAATTCTTTATGAAAGTGGATGAAACTTTCCAAATACATTATTTTCGTGCTCTTTAACATTCTGGGACCAGTCCCGGATTTTTAGGTGTTAAGATAAGAAAGTTTTGGTTTTGGTTCTCTCAGTACGTAGTCGATACACCAGATTGGCTGTGGTGGCTGGAAAGAGAGCACCAAAATGAATATTTTTGCTTTTACAACCTTTGAGCTATCTCTTGTGGTTCAAGCAGTATAAGCCAAAAACGATTTTTGGGGTCAAAAAATGGCCATTTTCGAAGAAATCAGTTTTTTTCAAATTTACTGCCAAATCTTACATACAATTTCATCTTATGTATACTCAATCGATACATCGTCCAATTGCGCATTTTATCAATACCTATTCGCTGGAGTTCGTTGCTTTAAGCTAGAGATTTCGCCGAAAAATCATTTTAGCAAAACTGTGACTATTTTGTTTCGAACATCAATTTCTCAAAAACTACTCGACGGATTCCGAAAATTTTCGGCAGATATCGAAATTCGCACTTCTGCGGAGGGACATTTTTCTCGGTTTGAGCTAAAACGTCTCCAGTTGCTAGAAAACTGAATACAAATTTAGCAAATTTCGTGTCATCGCACATATTCCAGATTTTCTGGAGTATTGAGTCTGGTTGAGCCAAATCCAAAAAATGTCCCTCGGCCCACATGTCCTTCATATCATGGCACAAGAAGAAATTTTGGCCGATTCTACAGTTTTGAGAAATCGATGTTCAAAAATTTTTGGTCTTTATTCCGCCTGTCAGATGTCAGCATGTGAGAAAATTTTTGCTATTTTTTGCTAATTTTGCTAGTTTCGTAAGCTCATATGAATGTACAGATTATAAGCTTTAAAACGATTTATAAAGCTCTTTCCAACTCCCAAAATTGCGAAAGGTATAGCGTTGCAAAAAATCCCCACAAAATCACCACAAAAGCACTGCACAAAAGGATACCAGCACCTTAAGGAAAGATATATAATTAAATTTAACCTACTTAACGCGCTTAACTGGCTAGATTAAATTTTAATCCGTTTAGTCCGAGGTGCAATTTCTTTAATGCGGATTAATTTTAATCCAAACCATTTAATTCTAAAGTAAATAGGGCCTTAGTTATCAAGCAGAAAACATTGTGTTACGCTCAAACATTCTATGATTACGTGTTGACATTCGCAAGCAAAACTCTCTGTACTGTGTCAGCGTAAATTGTGCCTACTCGGAGCTAAAACACGTAAGCTTAGCAGGCGAATATGCTTGAAGTGAATATACTCAGTTGTGGGGGGGTCAGCCGTTATTGTGCAGATGATGATATGTAACAGTGTGACGCTTGTGTACTCTCGTTAAGACACGCAGCGCCCTCTTAAACTGCAGAATACCAGTGGAAACACAAATTCTGAATTCAGTGTACAGGCAGATCTGAGTGATAATACAACGCAGCAAGGCTCCCAACTTCATATAATATATAGTGGACACTACTAAACCTATTTAAAACGTTATTTAAAGCTGAATTTAAAATTTTACATGCAGCAATTTTATATTTCAACGTCTTCTTTCTTCGTGGATGGACGCACTAGTTTTCACTCTGATCAAATTGACCTACCATTGCTTCAGACGATTGTTGCGCCATCGGGCCGCTGCATCTGTTACAAAAATTCGCTTAGCGGGAGCCAGCAGACAGCAGACGAGACTACAATGAATTGCTAATACAATGGCACAGCATAGCAATTGATTCATGCCAGAATGCAGTGAAATAGCCAAGTTGACCCTAAAAACAGTTAGTTACAGAATATGTTTTCACACCTTATTATAATTATCAAATAAGTTGATTGGACCAATCAAATTCATAAAATTAGGCGTCTTTGGGTCTATTTCTGAACTAACTAACTAACTAACTAACTACGAGGTTTATTGCCAGTACAACGACAATCGTTGGAATACAGCATATCTAGTCATTAATTACAGTTATTAATAGTAACCTGGCAAAAGGCCATGCAGAGCCGTTAGCCGACTTCCAACGCATGGTCTTTCAAAAATCTTTCTAAATTTAGCGAGGTTAGACTACGTTTAAACATTCCAACATAAGTACTATTAACCACCTCTGAGGGGTGTAAGGGAAGCAGGCATAGGAAAGATTGATAAGCCTGATATGGGAGTGGCTTATGGATGATGGGAGGATATGGCCTGATATAGTGAGTTCCAAACAGGAACAATTCTGTTTACAAAGAAGTATTTGCGGCAATCAAGACGTGGTCGTGTTACAAAAAGCAAGTTATGTCCCCTAGTAACACCACTGCGCAGAGCGGAGTAACACCACACGAACTGCGGCAGAGTTCCTTAAAACGGAGATTAAAACTATTGAGAAAGTAAGAATGTGCTTAAGAGTACTGCTGAAAATGGGAATGCACTGTTTAGAACTCCACAACCAAATATATATGTCGTAGTCACATAGTGTAATTGGGCACTTCATGAAGTGTCAGATGATTTCTACTTTTCATGAAGCGTCAGACACATAGAGTAATAGTTTGTTGAACACCATTATTACACCATCTGTCAGGTCATTTCTGACTTTTCATGAAGTGCCAATGCCTCAAATGACACATATTGAAATCCCACAGTATGCCTATTTGAAAATATCTCACATTACTTATGACGTAAACAAAACCCGTTTCAACAGTCAAAGTAGAAATAGAATATTTGTTTAAGAAAGTAGATTATACAGTTTGCGTTGACATTTTATGTTTGCTATGCAATTGTCAACGCTTTCACTTAGTTATTCAATCATAACTAATTATTGAAGTAAAAGTAATACATAGGAATTATGCTTTGAGTGGAATTAAACGAATTTATAAGATTAGAAACTGGTGATATAATATCTTAAACAAATATTCTATTTCCACTTTGACTGTTGTAATGGGTTCTGTTTACGTCATAAGCAATGAGAGATATTTTCAAATTAGGCATACTGTGGGATTACACTATGAGTCAATTGAGGCATTGGTACTTTATGAAAAGTCAGAAATGACCTGACAGATAGTGTAATAATGGTGTTCAACAAACTATTAGACTATGTGTCTGACACTTCAACAAAAGTCAGAAACCATCTGACACTTCATGAAGTGCCCAATTACACTATCTGACTACGACATATATATTGTTGATAGCATATGTTTCTCCAAACGTACATTTCATTAAAACATTTATTGCTAACAAAATCCTTAACTTAGCATCGCAGCCTATTTCCTGTTGCAACCTGTGTACCTTGCATTTCAATCTATTCTACATAACGTTGCACTTCTAAACTAATGGGGTAATACAAAGCTTCTGTCTTAGGATCTGGTTGGACTACATACTTTTGTGGGCAGGTAAATTCCTTAAACTAAATCTAAACTTTGACCTAAACCTTAGACCTAACACCTAAACTTTGTAAACTATAACAGACAGGCGTAACCCTGCGGGCGATGAAATAACCGTAGGCAGAAAACATTCTGGCAAATATATTTCCTTGGTCTAGAAGATATAGTGGAAACATTTAAAAACGCATTACGCCTCCACGACTGCTACTAGGATTCTTTGTACTTCTAATTTAAGTATTTGTTGACTAGACAAACCCGTTCGGCAAAGGTAGCTCTAAATTGACTGCTGTAGAAAGGTGAAATGTGTAAGCAAAAGTGTTCAAATTAATTGAACTGGCGCCTACATGGCCTACTTTAACTGATTTCAAATGGCAAATGGCGAAATAGCTGTTCATGTTCCCTACAACAGATAAATCATCCAATTAACGCAAACAACATTAACCCGGAAGAATTACTCATTTTCTTTAGCAGTTGAAAGATGCCATCTAAGTTCAGACAAACGTTCAACTTAATAAAACCGTCCACGTTTTGCATCAAAACATTTTGATAGCTCTTAGTAACTTAGTTAAAAAACGAAAAAAGTTGGTTTAGTAGTTATAATTGATATGCAGTAGTTGAGTATTAGCAGTGAATATTAGTTTAGTATCGTATGAAATAGTTTACATCATCATATGATTGGTATGACCTTGCAATAACAGAGAATTAGAAATATCTAACATGAAACACTTAATTATGAAAACACGTGAGGTCCGTTGAATGTATTCTTAAATTTCAGGAACTGATTGCAAATAAATAAACATTCATAGTTACTCATGCTTGCCACTGACCAGCTATATTCAAGTAAGAATAATAACATTGAAGATAATTAGTATCAACTCGACAGTGAAAAAATCTGAGGTTATCTGTTGCAAAACCTACAGTAGTCGTGTTTCGGAATTATGCGCAAAACATAAAACTACAAATCATATTAAACCAATTGGTAAAGTGACCCAAAATTTTAACTGTACTGTTCTATTTAACAGTTCACTATCATGGGAAAAGGTATAAATGGACCAAGTTCTCTTATGTTTATTGCACTCAGTTAAGTGAAGTTATAAAATTCTGCGTAAATATCCAAAGTGGGAATTCTGGCGCTCCAAAATTCCCAGGATAGGTCCCGAGCAACAGCACCGAGTGTAGCGAGGACACCGAAAGAACCCGTACCGATACAGTTAAATATATTAGCAAACGGCAGTATTCATGCATCGTGAAAGATTATATAAATATATTGTATTATTTTTTCTGAATATGGGTTTTCTTAACAATGCGTAATCTACTTGCTACATATGGATTCTGACTATAACGTGTAGACTTATTCTTAAAGTCCAAATGACAATTAAGTGCAAAATTCGTTAAATGATATTACAGAAAGGTATGATTAAGTCTCCAAGTACTAGAATTTCACAATGACTTGTTGCTTCCGCAGATCAGCTTACATTTAGATCCAAATAGTTTGTAACTGTTATTTTAAATTGACAAGTAAAATTAGCGACAAGTCAGGGAACACATCTGCAAAACGCTATGTGGGAGGTCGACAAAGGAAGTTTTAGAAATTTATTTAGCACTCTTGCCAATGATAAGCTTTGGGAATATACATAGATACATACAGGAACAAAATTTACATTTTTTGATTAAATCTGACTAACCTAATTATACAAGTAAGCTAATTCTGTAATCCTTAGTTTACGTTGATGTCTTGGGCACAATATTGGCGAAATTAATAAGCACGAAACATTTTTGAAACGTTTTAACTCTAAAAGGTCAACCATGTCTCTTTCTGTCTTAGCTACATCAGTTTATGTACTTGATTTGTCACCATAGTTTGGGAATGAATTCAAACTAATAAGCTCGATTCGACTGTGACTGGGTGGCTCAATCGGTAGAGCGTTGGCCTAGCTAGCCAAAGCTTGTGGGTTCGATCCCCACCTGAGGCCCAAATTTTTCGGGTCGGTGGTGCTGTAAGGGACAATGTTCGTCGATTCGTTCATTCTTTCATTTGATATCTAGGACGCGGCGAAATAAAGCCAAATTTTGTGGTCTAGAGGGTCATAGTTTTCTGACTAATGCAGTCTTCTGATTTTCTATCTTTTCTTTTATGTAGTCTTCTTTCGTTCATTTATATTTGTTTACATTTGTTTATATTTGTTGAGTTCATGGTAGGTTTAGTTTAATGTCAGTTACATACATCTTTTAATTGGATTTGTTAACGTGACGTGTTAAGCGTGACAGTTTTTATGCAAATTAGCTCTCTTCGTAATTTGCATATTATTTTGCGTCCCACAGCTATAAAAGTCCCTTTTTGCGTTCTTACTCGCACGTTTTGAGTTTTCTCAGGTAGGTTGTTTCCTGCTTCTCTCTCGGGTCGTACTCCCGTGCATTCTTGCTTACTCTCTGAAGAGCGGATCTGTGACCTTATTCGTGAAGGAACTGCTACATTTGGCGATCAGACCGAATCCGTGACTGCTCGCCTCGATTCCAAGGGGCTCCAACTCCAGGCTGACACTTTGACCCAATTGGATCGTTGGTTTCTTCAAATCCTTGCCGCCATCAATTCCTCTTTCAAGGAAGTCGACGGGGATCATATCAAATGCATCATCAGATTCGGTCGCCAGGCTATCAGAGATCGGTTTAGGCTGGTTCACATCGCCGATCTTGGTGGCTGGAGTGCGGTTGCTAGATATCGGCGAGCCGCTGATCTTGGAGATGACCCCACCGACAGCAAACGTATCCAGAAACCATCGACCAGGCTAAGGGTGGCCTTCACAAATCCTCTTTGACCAGCGTTTTTAATCGTACGGTATGCGGACTCCCCATCCACTTTCGGAAACCTTCGCTGGTCCAAAGCCTGTCATCCCAGGCCTCTCTCCCCAACGCCCGCCCAAGGCTGCTTGGCCCCGTGGGGCAATCCAATGCTATTCCTGTTTTCAAATCGGCCACTGGGGCTCAGAGTACCTCTTCCGTTTCCATCCCGGCTCCGCCTCCTCCAGTAAAACCGAATAATGCAGTTGTCACAGGTAAATCTACTTTTCCAACTTTATCCCGTCATATTAAGGGTAGCCTTGGCCGACACATTTCCGCCTTACGTAAAATTACTTCCAATGCGTTTGTTTTGGATATGGTAAAAATGGTTTTACAATCCCGTTTGTGGCCTGGCCAAAATCTCGTGTTATGAAAAATAATAAGTCCGCATTGCGATATTCTGATTTTGTTTCTCAGTCCATTGAAACCTTATTAACTCACGGGTGTGTAGTTGGAATCCTACTTCCATCTACTGTAGTTAACCCTCTTTCCGCTCGATTTTCTATCAACAAAATGCGTTTTATATTAGATTTGGGTTACGTTAACTCCTTTATGCAAACTCCAAAATTTAAACTCGATGATCTAAGACTTGCTCTCACATTCTGTCAAAAAGATGTATTCTTTTGACATTAAATCAGGCTATTACCATTTAGCTGTTAAACCTTCAATTTTTATTGTTATCTGTTACCTGCGTATTTTGAATAAAAGCTAATGTTATTTTGGAAATAAAATGTAGAAATAACTATATTTTCTTAACGCTGTAGCTTCATAAGTTCTAGTCCTACTCAAGTGTAGAGCTTTTGGCAAAAGTCTCAGAACCTGTAGAACAGAATTTGCAATTGATGTTCTGATCACGTACGTGATGGATGGTAGCAGCTTTCACAAAAGATACGTTAGAAGGCCTTTTCTATATTCTTAAATTTTGACTTAGCTTTCTCCCCTGCAAGTCTTTAAAGGTTATATGATTGCTACTAGAGAAAATTTAGGTGACATGGCAGCTAAAGTTTAACTACTTTTATGAATTGAAGTTACTTTTTATGAAAACTCATTTGATTATTGTTTGTTTAAGGGAGACACTCAAATATACAACGTTTCTTTCTTTAAGACATAGGGTTTACAGTTGCAAAGGAAGCAGTAAATGATAAAACATTCATGAGCACAATAATGTACTAGTTATTATAAGTAAGCCTGTTCGAATCAGTGTATGTTAAATTTTAAAACTTGCCTGCAGTGCATTGCCTATTTCTATTTGTGCGCAGATTTGGTAACTACAAATCCAATTCTTATGGATGAGCACTGTGGGGAGTGCTGACTCCTGTGCTTAACTTTCAAATCAATCCTCAGAAGAGATGGAATGGTAAAGATGATTCAAGACACAGGCTAAGTTCTACTTAGTGATAACCAATTCAGAGGTGCCAAAGAGTATTTGCTTATAGTTTCAGTTAGAATCAATTGTCAAATCCGATCAATTCATGGAAAGGGCAACATAAATGCTCTGGATTTTGACATTAGGCTTGGTGGGGTGAAAAAGATCCTCCTGGGTCTTTTGTCAATATAAAGATTTGGACTAATAATTTATAATGATTAATAACTAAATGGTCTCATGCTATTAAATCATTGGTCTTGCTGACGCAGAGTTGGAAGTGGTTCACGGGTACCAGCGGGTTGTGGGTATCCGCGGGTCGACTTTCAGATCAGTGAGTACCCGCGGGTCAGAGCGGCTCAAGAGTTAGTTTTGTTCACACGCATGCTACCCTTTGCGTCGGCTAACCGACTGTATGCTGGTAACTCCAGGTCCAGGTATAAGCCTCGTCACCATTTGACAATCTATTCTAACGATGGCCGCACAATAAAGCAAGTAGACCACATTGTTGTAAGTCAACAGCTGCGATCTATGATGGAGGATGTGAAGGTTTATACCCGCGTTGACATTATGTCTGATCACAAGCTCGTTGTCAGCAGACTTAAACTACACCTCGCAGTTCGACGTATACCGAAACGGACACCTCGCCGTGACGTGTCTTGCCTATCATCTAGCTCTGTTGACTTCAATCTGTCGGTCGCAAACCGATTTCAGGCGCTGGGACAACTTTCGAAGACGTTGACACTGCCTGGACATCTATCATTACTACGTCCATAAAAGATCACTGTCCTCTCAAAAAGCACAGCCGTGTCCCTTGGATCACTGCCGACACACTACAACTTGTTGAGAAAAGGCGTTGCGAACAGGAGCATAAGCGTAAATGCGTAAATATATAAAGATCTCCCTCAAAAACGAAGAGCTGAGTCGGTAGCCAAGGAAGCATCAACCATGCAAACTGCCTCTGATCGAGGAGACCTTAAAACTCTGTTCCAAACCATCGCCAAATTCAGCAGCGGTGGTAGCCATCCTGCGGCTGCCACTGGTGTCAATGGTGAAACCTTCACCACGGCAGAGGATCGGCTGCAACGTTGGAGAGACTACGTCTTCGACCTGTAGAACCGCCCAGTTCCAGCTCAGACGGACCCTGAGCTCGCTGGAGATTTCTCTGAAGAGTCCCAGCTTGTTTCAGAAGCTGTCCCGACATTGGACATCATCCGTGCTGTCAAATCCCTTAAAACCAGAAAGTCACCTGGTACATGTGACATCCCTGCCGAAGCTCTCAAAGCATTGACTGCAGAAAATTTGCAATCTCCTTTTAGTGCTCCTTTTAACATCTATTTGGCAACAGAAGAAAGCAAGATTTTAATGATGGCATTATCGTACTTCTGCACAAAAAAGGATCTAAGCTGGATTGCTCAAACTACCGAGGTATTACGCTTTTGTCCATCGCAGGAAAAATCCTAACTGTGATACTTCGCTCCAGATTGGAACCTCTGTATGAGTCCCTGCTCCGCGATCAACAGGCTGGCTTTCGACGTGTTCGAGGATGTGTTGACCAAATCTATATTCTCAGGCGTTGTCTTGAACGGAGACTACGTCACGGACAGCCCTCCGTCGCTTGTTTCATTGACTTTGCGGCTACTTTTGATAGCATTCACCGTCAATCCATGTGGGCTGTATTGCTGAAATGCGGCGTGCCTGCTCTTTTTATCTTCATCATCCGGGACAAATACGAAGGGGCGTCTTCTGTTGTTCGTGTTGGGCAGGGAACATCTGGATCGTTCCAGGTTCTGTTTGGAGTTTGGCAGGGCTGTGACCTCTCCCCCATGCTGTTCAACCTTGCCCTGAATTGGATTACTAGCCACTCCGTACTCCCAACTGATGGTGTTCTGTGCTCTGAATTTAACCAGATTGCAGACTTGGCCTATGCGATGATATCGCTGTGTTTGCGCCTTCAGAACTGGAATGTCAGAATTTGCTGAACCGAATTTCCGACATGTCCGCAATGCTAGGCTTAAAGATCAAGCCTTCTAAAACAAAAGCGCTCTATTTCCACCTGGCTAACGTACCTCAACTGCAGATTGGACAAGCCCAGATTGAGGTAGTTGACTCTATCACTTACCTTGGCTCCATCATCAGCGGCTTGCAGGTATCTGCTATTTGGGACATTGCAAACCGCATAGGAAAAGCCTCCCAAACCTTGAGCGGGCTTAAAAAACCTGTGTTTGCAAGGGACGACCTATCAAACTTAAGATGAAAGTGTTCAATTCTGCTGTCATACCTATCTTTCTGTACGCCTCAGAGTCCTGGTCCTACAACAAAGAAGACCTTTCCAAATTGGAGGTCTTCCCAAATGCATGCCCTGCGCTGTATTCTGGGAATAGCGTTGCGAGACCGAGGAATACCGACATCCGTGCAAGGTGCTGCGACCAGCCAATAAGCGAAAACCTTATCCGACGGTTTGCGGTGGCTTGGTCATGTCGCCCGGATGCCAAATAACCGACTGTGTAAGGGCATCTGGCGGTATCCGAAACCTGCAGATTGGCGATGTACTACAAATGCTGCCAAACACACCTGGGACACTCTTGTGGAAAACGATCTTAGTTGGCTAATGACTGCTGTTAACTACCGGTTTACTGTCCGGTACCAAACCGGCACTTAAATGGCGAAACGATGCAGGTTCTAATAAAGTCCTACTTAGAGTGCAACTCGCTTCGAAGAAATTAAATATCCCTAACTAAAGATGCCCTAATAAAAGAGAAATGGAGTCATAGTATTTAATAAAGGTAACTTACGGTTTTACTCGAAATCATATAAAATACGGCAGATAACAGATAATGGCACAATAGGCCGACACTCCACTACGGATGACAATACAAGACTGATTACATAAGCAAATAAGCTACATGATGTAAGCTAGATGGTTGCTGTTTGATATGGATACGTTGATCATTCACGAAAGTTAAGTAAGGTTATACCAAAGTAATTTAGGGTGGAATACAGTCAGTAAAGTAGGTTTTTAACATCATCCCCCTGGAAATGAATTTAGCGCCTGATAAATTCCAAGATAACGAGAATGCTACCGTAATTCGAGTAAAGAATAAAAAGTAGTAAAGTCCCATTTCCAACTCCGTATGAGCGGACCTAAACCGTGCAACACCGTGCGGTGCGCCATTCAGATGCCCACATAGGAGTGAAAGAAAGAACTTCAAAAGAAAGAAAGATTTGGTAGCTATTGGTAGTCAAATACAAGTAAACTCGAAACGTAGGGGTAGATGTTTCACATTGAACGTCAACTTGATAGCAATATAAGACTAACTGTAATCCAATTTAGAAAAACAAGAAACGTAAGTTCACTAAGAAGAAAGATCCCACAATAGAAAACAAGTACCCTAAAGACCACTATTAAAGAAATCCACATTCACACAAAACCACAACACACACAAAACAATCACACTTACAAGTACTTATATAGGATCCTAACAATACAAAATTCACTGCTTTACAGGATTAATATACGGCATATATTCTATACACAGTCCAAAATACAAAGTTATCTTTACAACGATGTTAATACATTTTATCTTTACAACAGTGAAAAAGAAGACAAATATAGGTTGACAATGGATCTTACTACATAACAGTAAACAGTACATGTTAACAAATAAATGTAGCGTTAAGCTAACAGTACAAAGTCAAAAACAGTTCAGATTCACAGACTCAATCAGGTATAAAGAGTAGAATAGAAACTACCGTGTCAGTACAATCCATTCTAACTCAACTCTTGGGCCTTGGCATAAATGCCCTCAGCATCAATGAATTGTATTACCGAAATACAGAGTGTCCCAGGTGTGTTTGGCAGCATTGTAGTAACGCCAATCCAGCTCTCGGATACGCCAGAGCCCTACACAGTCGGTTATTTGGCATCTGGCGACATGACCAAGCCACCGCAAACCGTCGGATAAGTTTTGCTGTTGGCTGGTCGGCACCTTGCACGGATGTCGGTATTCCTGGTTCGCAATCACTATTCCTGTGAATACAGCGTAGGGCACATTTGGGAAGACCTCCAATTTGGAAAGGTCTTCTTTGTTGTAGGACCAGGACTTGAGGCGTACAGAAAGATAGGTATACACAGAATTAACACTTATCTTAAGTTTGATAGGTCATCCCTTGCAAACACTAGGTTGGTTTTAAGCCCGCTCAAGGTTTGGGAGGCTTTTCCTATGTGCTCTGTAATGTCCCAAATAGCAGATACCCGTGCCGCTGATGATGGAGCCAAGGTAAGTGATGAGTCAACTACCTCAATCTGGGCTTGTCCAATCTGCAGTTGAGGTACGTTAGCCAGGTGGAAATAGAGCGCTTTTGTTTTAGAAGGCTTGATCTTTAAGCCTAGCATTGCGGACATGTCGGAAATTCGGTTCAGCAAATTCTGACATTCCAGTTCTGAAGGCGCAAACACAGCGATATCATCGCATAGGCCAAGTCTGCAATCTGGTTAAATTCAGAGCACAGAACACCATCAGTTGGGAGTACGGAGTGGCTAGTAATCCAATTCAGGGCAAGGTTGAACAGCATGGGGGAGAGGTCACAGCCCTGCCAAACTCCAAACAGAACCTGGAACGATCCAGATGTTCCCTGCCCAACACGAACAACAGAAGACGCCCCTTCGTATTTGTCCCGGATGATGAAGATAAAAAGAGCAGGCACGCCGCATTTCAGCAATACAGCCCACATGGATTGACGGTGAATGCTATCAAAAGTAGCCGCAAAGTCAATGAAACAAGCGACGGAGGGCTGTCCGTGACGTAGTCTCCGTTCAAGACAACGCCTGAGAATATAGATTTGGTCAACACATCCTCGAACACGTCGAAAGCCAGCCTGTTGATCGCGGAGCAGGGACTGCATACAGAGGTTCCAATCTGGAGCGAAGTATCACAGTTGGATTTTTCCTGCGATGGACAAAAGCGTAATACCTCGGTAGTTTGAGCAATCCAGCTTAGATCCTTTTTTGTGCAGAAGTATGATAATGCCATCATTAAAATCTTGCTTTCTTCTGTTGCCAAATAGATGTTAAAAGGAGCACTAAAAGGAGATTGCAAATTTTCTGCAGTCAATGCTTTGAGAGCTTCGGCAGGGATGTCACATGTACCAGGTGACTTTCTGGTTTTAAGGGATTTGACAGCACGGATGATGTCCAATGTCGGGACAGCTTCTGAAACAAGCTGGGACTCTTCAGAGAAATCTCCAGCGAGCTCAGGGTCCGTCTGAGCTGGAACTGGGCGGTTCTACAGGTCGAAGACGTAGTCTCTCCAACGTTGCAGCCGATCCTCTGCCGTGGTGAAGGTTTCGACCATTGACACCAGTGGCAGCCGCAGGATGGCTACCACCGCTGCTGAATTTGGCGATGGTTTGGAACAGAGTTTTAAGGTCTCCTCGATCAGAGGCAGTTTGCATGGTTGATGCTTCCTTGGCTACCCGACTCAGCTCTTCGTTTTTGAGGGAGATCTTTATATATTTACGCATTTACGCTTATGCTCCTGTTCGCAACGCCTTTTCTCAACAAGTTGTAGTGTGTCGGCAGTGATCCAAGGGACACGGCTGTGCTTTTTGAGAGGACAGTGATCTTTTATGGACGTAGTAATGATAGATGTCCAGGCAGTGTCAACGTCTTCGAAAGTTGTCCCAGCGCCTGAAATCGG
The DNA here is from genome assembly GCA_030248195.1 of Trissonchulus latispiculum. Taxonomy (NCBI): domain Eukaryota; kingdom Metazoa; phylum Nematoda; class Enoplea; order Enoplida; family Ironidae; genus Trissonchulus; species Trissonchulus latispiculum. The sequence continues at coordinate 97,171 of JASAND010010517.1, forward strand.
TTTGCGACCGACAGATTGAAGTCAACAGAGCTAGATGATAGGCAAGACACGTCACGGCGAGGTGTCCGTTTCGGTATACGTCGAACTGCGAGGTGTAGTTTAAGTCTGCTGACAACGAGCTTGTGATCAGACATAATGTCAACGCGGGTATAAACCTTCACATCCTCCATCATAGATCGCAGCTGTTGACTTACAACAATGTGGTCTACTTGCTTTATTGTGCGGCCATCGTTAGAATAGATTGTCAAATGGTGACGAGGCTTATACCTGGACCTGGAGTTACCAGCATACAGTCGGTTAGCCGACGCAAAGGGTAGCATGCGTGAACAAAACTAACTCTTGAGCCGCTCTGACCCGCGGGTACTCACTGATCTGAAAGTCGACCCGCGGATACCCACAACCCGCTGGTACCCGTGAACCACTTCCAACTCTGCGTCAGCAAGACCAATGATTTAATAGCATGAGACCATTTAGTTATTAATCATTATAAATTATTAGTCCAAATCTTTATATTGACAAAAGACCCAGGAGGATCTTTTTCACCCCACCAAGCCTAATGTCAAAATCCAGAGCATTTATGTTGCCCTTTCCATGAATTGATCGGATTTGACAATTGATTCTAACTGAAACTATAAGCAAATACTCTTTGGCACCTCTGAATTGGTTATCACTAAGTAGAACTTAGCCTGTGTCTTGAATCATCTTTGCCATTCCATCTCTTTCTGAGGATTGATTTGAAAGTTAAGCACATGTGAGTCAGCACTCCCCACAGTGCTCATCCATAAGAATTGGATTTTGTAGTCGCCAAATCTGCGCACAAATAGAAATAGGCAATTTCCAACTGCAGGCAATTTTTAAAATTTAACAGTACACTGATTCGAACAGGCTTACTTATAATAACTAGTACATTATTGTACTCATGAATGTTTTATCATTTTACTACTTCGTTTTCAACTGTAAACCCTATGTTCTTAAAGAGAGAAACGTTGTATGGGTTTGAGTGTCCCCCTTAAACAAACAATAATCAAATGAGTTTTCATAAACAGTATCTTCAATTCATAAAAGTAGTTAAACTTTAGCTGCCATGTCACCTAAATTTTCTCTAGTAGCAATCATATAACCTTTGTACACTTGCAGTGGAGTGTGCTAAGTCAAAATTTGCTAATATAGAAAAGGCCTTCTAACGTATCTTTTGTGAAAGCTGCTACCATCCATCACGTACGTGATCAGAACATCAATTGCTACCTCTGTTCTACAGGCTCTGAGACTTTGCTTCAAAAAAGCTCTACACTTGAGTAGGACTAGAACTTATGAAGCTCACAGCGTTCAGAAAATATAGTTATTTCTACATTTTATTTCCAAAATAACATAAGCTTTTGTTCAAAATACGCAGATAACAGATAACAATAAAAATTCAAAGTTTAACAGCTAAATGGTAATAGCCTGATTTAATGTCAAAAGAATACATCTTTTTGACAGAAGGTGAGAGCAAGTCTTAGATCATCGAGTTTAAATTTTTTGGAGTTTGCATAAAGGAGTTAACGTAACCCAAATCTAATATAAAACGCATTTTGTTGATAGAAAATCGAGCGGTAAGAGGGTTACACTACAGTAGATGGAAGTAGGATTCCAACTACACACCGCGTGAGTTCATAAGGTTTCAATGGATCTGAGAAACAAAATGCGGCATATCACAATGCGGACTTATTATTTTTCATAACACGAGATTTTGGCCAGGCCACAAACGGGACAGTAAAACCATTACGTTTTTACCTTATCCAAAACGAACGCATTGGAAGTGGGTTTACGTAAGGCGCAAATGTGTCGGCCAAGGCTGCTCCTTAATATGACGGGATAAAAGTTGGAAAAGTAGATTTACCTGTGACAACTGCATTATTCGGTTTTACTGGAGGAGACGGAGCCGGGATGGAAACGGAAGAGGTACTCTGAGCTCCAGTGGCCGATTTGAAAAATAGGAATAGCATTGGATTGTCCTTCACGGGGCCAAGCAGCCTTTGGCGGGCGTTGGGGAGAGAGGCCTGGGATGCCAGAATTTGGACTAGCGAAGGTTTCCGAAAGTGGATCGGGAGTCCCATACCGTACGATTAAAAACGCTGGTCAAAGAGGATTTTGTGAAGGCCACCCACAGCCTGGTCGATGGTTTCTGGATACGTTTGCTGTCGGTGGGGTCATCTCCAAGATCAGCGGCTCGCCGATATCTAACAAGCCACACTCCAGCCACCAAGATCGGCGATGTGAACCAAGCCTAAACCGATCTTCTGATAAGCCTGGCGACCGAATCTGATGATGCATTTGATATGTATCCCCGTCGACTTCCTTGAAAGCAGAATTGATGGCGGCAAGGATTTGAAGAAACCAACGATCCAATTGTGTCAAAGTGTCAGCCTGGAGTTGGAGCCCCTTGGAATCGATGCGAGCAGTCACTGATTTCGGTCTGATCGCCAAATGTCGCAGTTTCCTTCACGAATAAGGTCACAGATCCGCTCTTCAGAGAGTAAGCAAGAATGCACTGGAGTACGACCCGAGAGAGTAGCAGGAAACAACCTACCTGAGAAAACTCAAAACGTGCGAGTAAGAACGCATAAAAGGGACTTTTATAGCTGTGGGACGCAAAATAATATGCAAATTACAGAAGAGAGCTAATTTGCATAGAAACTGTCACGCTTATCATCATCACGTTAACAAATCCAATTAGAAGATGTATGTAACTGACATTAAACTAAACCAACCATGGACTCACTACAAATATAAACAAATGTAAACAAATATAAATGGAACGAATGAAGACTTCATATAAAGAAAAGATAGAAAATCAGAACACTGCATTAAACGGAAAACTATGACCCTCTTGACCACAGAAATTTGGACGTTATTTCTGCCGCGTTCTAGGGATATCAAATGAAACAATGAATCGAATCGACGAACATTGTCCCTTACAGCACCACCGACTCGAAAAATTTGGTCCTCAGGTGGGCATCGAATGGACGGGCTTTGGCTTAGCTAGGCCAACGCTCAACCGATTGGACCCACCCAGTCACAGTCGAATCGATCTAATGGAATCGAATTCATTCCCAAACTATGGTGACAAATCAAGTTCTTAAACTGATGTAGCTAAGACAGAAAGAGACATGGTTGATCTTTTAGAGTTAAAACGTTTCAAAAATGTTCGTGCTTATTAATTTCGCCAATATTGTGCCCAAGACATCAACGTAAACTAAGGATTACAGACCATTAGCTTACTTTGCATAATTAGGTTAGTCAGATTTAATCAAAAAAATGTAATTTTGTCCTGTATGATCTATGTATATTCCCAAAGCTTATCATTGACAAGAGTGCTAAATAAATTTTTAACAATGCGTAATCTACTTGCTACATATGGATTCTGACTATAACGTGTAGACTCTATTCTTAAAGTCCAAATGACAATTAAGTGCAAAATTCGTTAAATGATATTACAGAAAGGTATGATTAAGTCTCCAAGTACTAGAATTTCATAATGACTTGTTAGCTTCCGCAGATCAGCTTTACATTTAGATCCAAATAGTTGTAACCGTTATTTTAAATTGACAAGTAAAATTAGGCGACAAAGTCAGGGAACACATCTGCAAAAACGCTATGTGAGGTCGACAAAGGAAGTTTTAGAAATTTATTTAGCACTTTGCCAATGATAAGCTTTGGGAATATACATAGATACATACAGGAACAAAATTTATATTTTTTGATTAAATCTGAATTTAGTTCTATACAAGCAAGCTAATTCTGTAATCCTTAGTTTACGTTGATGTCTTGGGCACAATATTGGCGAAATTGGTTACATAATTTTACTGAAACATTTTTGAAACGTTTTAACTCTAAAAGGTCAACCATGTCTCTTTCTGTCTTAGCTACATCAGTTTATGTACTTGATTTGTCACCGTAGTTTGGGAATGAATTCAAACTAACAAGCCTGATTCGACTGTGACTGGGTGGCTCAATCGGTAGAGCGTTGGCCTAGCCAGCCAAAGCTTGTGGTTCGATCCCCACCTGAGGCCCAAATTTTTCGGGTTGGTGGTGCTGTAAGGGACAATGTTCGTCGATTCGTTCATTCTTTCATTTTATATCTAGGACGCGGCGAAATAAAGCCAATTTTATGGTCTAGAGGGTCATAGTTTTCTGACTAATGCAGTCTTCTGATTTTGTATCTTTTCTTTTAGTGTAGTCTTCTTTCGTTCATTTATATTTGTTTACATTTGTTTATATTTGTTGAGTTTATGGTAGGTCTAGTTTAATGTCAGTTACATACATTTTTTAATTGGATTTGTTAACGTGACGTGTTAAGCGTGAGCAGTTTTTATGCAAATTAGCTCCTTCGTACCTTGCATATTATTTTGCGTCCCACAGCTATAAAAGTCCCTTTTTCGTTCTTACTCGCACGTTTTGAGTTTTCTCAGGTAGGTTGTTTCCTGCTTCTCTCTCTGGTCGTACTCCCGTGAGGTGCATTCTTGCTTACTCTCTGAAGAGCGGATCTGTGACCTTATTCGTGAAGGAATCTAGCATTTGGCGATCAGACCGAATCCGTGACTGCTCGCTTCGATTCCAAGGGGCTCCCAACTCCAGGTTGACACTTTGACCCAATTGGATCGTTGGTTTCTTCAAATCCTTGCCGCCATCAATTCCTCTTCAAGGAAGTCGACGGGGATCATATCAAATGCATCATCAGATTCGGTCGCTAGGTTACCAGAGATCGGTTTAGGCTGGTTCACATCGCCGATCTTGGTGGCTGGAGTGCGGTTACGTAGATATCGGCGAGCCGCTGATCTTGGAGATGACCCCACCGACAGCAAACGTATCTAGGAAACCATCGACCAGGCTAAGGGCGGCCTTCAGCAAATCCTCTTTGACCAGCGTTTTTAATCGTACGGCATGCGGACTCCCCATCCACTTCGAAACCTTCACGTCCAAAGTCTGTCATCCCCAGGCCTCTCCTCCCCAACGTCTGCCCAAGGCTGCTTGGCCCCATGGGGCAATCCAATGCT
>JASAND010010518.1:0-14869 GCA_030248195.1 Trissonchulus latispiculum
AAATAAATAAATATATAAATACAGAAATCATTAATATTTTTGTATTTGATTTTCCAAACCATCCTTTTTAAAATAAACTGGATAATATGGATAATAGGATAATACAATATATTCCTGGCTGACGCCGCCCAAGTAAACGTCATTTTGTAGTCGATAGATAGATAACCTTCAAATTTCAAATTGTCACGTTTTAAAACAAACGACAGGTTGCAGCTTGATTGGTGAAACGGTTCATCACATGATATGAAAGCAGAATTTGATTGGTTAATCTTTAACTCGAGATAATCTCGAACTTAAGCTGTAGATTGGATAATCTCGAACTAATATTGGTTGGTGCAGCAGATAATCTGTAACTCAGACTTGGAGATAAGCTACAGCTAAGTCAATCTTGAACTTGAAGATTATCTCTAGCTTAAGTTAGAGATAATCCTGATGTTGGTGCAAACGGGCGTTAATCCTACTTAGGGGTAGGATTGAAATTCCAGTAGTTAAAGATTATCTCGAGCTCACGATTATCTCTAGCTTTAATTGGTGCAAAGCTCGGTGAGATAATCTTCAGTTAATCTCAAGATAATTTGAAGCTCGAGATTATCTCTTTTGGTGCAACCCAGCGTTCGTTAAGACAGCAAAACAAAAGCTAACAAAAACTCTACAGCCAAACATAGGTATCTAGCTAACAAACCCGAAAACGAGTTTTGTATTCTACTTTTCAGAATTTTCACGATAAATGTCTTTCTTAAAATCTTCAGAGTTTTTGAAAGACCGCTCATAAATTTGAAAAATTAACGAACTGTTCTAGTTTGACAACCTCTGCAACTCGGAGTTCATTATTTCTTCACACGCAGTTAAGGGGGGTCCACCATGAAAGATTTTGTGGTAACGGATTCCGCTCGTTTTCATACAAAATTTTGTCGCATATCATGTTTAAATTTTGAGTAGTTTCGTTTAGTACTTAACGAGTAACCAGCAATTGACTGCATGCAAATTTAAAATGGGTGAAAACGACGGTACTGCATCAAATAAAGGCACTTTAGACCTGAACTTCCTTGAGAATGCGGCTTCATTCGGTTGTATGTTGGATAACTGATGCAAACAAAGAATTTAGGGTAGCTTTTAATGGGGAAGTTTACTTTATGACTTTATTTAATGATTTTAGGGAGTGGCATCGGCGCTGGAAAGCCTTGACCACGAAAATTATTTAACGGCCGATAACCTGAATTTCGTGCATTTGCGGACAATGGTCCAAAAAGAAAAAATGGTCCCGACAATAAGAGCTTTCGATTGATATAAAATTTAACGTATTTCGAAAAATTTGAAAAATCGCCATTTTTGCGATTATGGCTATGCTATGCTATGCTATGCTATTTTATTGCCAACCAACAGATTACATCGTGCTATCCGTTACATACCATATAAACAAATGACAAAGTTAACATATCCCTTGACAGATACAAACATTAATGTCGAGAATGAATAATAGGTGACAGTGATCAGGTTGGGCCACGTGGTGGCTGCTTATTACCCGACCACGAATACATGCCATCACTATGAATATGTTGGGCTTGCGATACGGCTCTTAAAAACGGTGGTTGGTCTGGGGGTGGTCTGGGGGTTACCTGATGCAGATTTTTTTCATTAAATCTGTCATACTCGTCAGCAAGTCGCAAAGCTTCTTATTGCTGTCCACGGTTTGCTGCAGGGGGTCAGAGCTCAGAGCTCAAATTTAAATACTGCAGTTGAACCTCTTATTTGCGCATATTCAACAGCTGAGTTAAAATTCGGAGGTTCTTTTTGCATCACCGCCTTTTTCAATGCAAGTGGTAGACCGGAAATAAAGCTTTCCATCATCAGAAAGTCACGAGATCTGTCTCTAAGATCCGAGGGATAAGCTGTCCTCGCTAACTTTTTAACGACGCCTGCATAATCTGCAACATTCTCAGTGCCCAATTTTTGCCGTGCCTTTAATTTTAAACTGCTAAATCAATGATTTTCTGGTTTAGTCAGTCGCTTTTTTAGTTCAGTTTTCATAGCAGTAAAGTCTGACTTCTGCTCGTCTGATAGTTCCTTATATTGCTCAAGAGCACTGTCGTCTAAAAAGGTAGGCAGTTTCTTTGCCTTTTTTTCAGGTGACCATCAAAAACTGTCAGAAACAAGCTCAAACTTTTCTATCCAGTCTGAAAAACTTTCGTATAAGCGTCCCGAGAAAACAGAGATTGAAGATCTGCCTAGTTGTACTGCAGTAAGCTCGTCTGAAGTCTCGGCCAGATTGCACATCTGGCTTGCAATCGAGTCCATTCTGAGCGTCTGACCTGCTTGCTGAGCTAACTCCTGCTTAAATTCCTTTAATCTATGTCTAACAACGCGCTCGACCTATTGATTAAATTCTGAGTCTGACGACATCTGATACTAGACAAAGAACTAAAGTAGAGCGATAATAATTATTAAAGGCAAGGCAAAACAATGTACAACTTACTGGTCGTGAAGAGTCCAAGGGGGCTCCACTATGTGACTGTTCGCACTAAGAGGTTTTCCTGTGGAGCACTCTAACGCGGCAGCCTAACAGAACAACTTAGGTCCAAGCTTTATTGAATGCAAGTCTGGTGCAGGATAACAAACAGGCACATCTTAAGGCAAACGTTTCAAAACTGACTGTAACTGAAATTTAGGCTCCACTTAAATAGGTCTGATGAAGTCAAAACAATCCTACGTAGGTCGAAGTCTAACACTAAGAATTTTGAAATAGAAAACCTTTATAACAATTTTTGAACTTTTACAAACCAGTTTTAGTCAAAACAGGGAAAGAAACAGACTTTTGAGATTTCAATTCAGACTACCGTAAGACAGAAAAACAAGTTAGCTACGACCACCATAGCTAGGTTACACAATCATATTTGACCTCAGGGACCAATAGATAGTCGAACATTTTATAGGTCTGAGTTACCACGCTCTATGTTATTTTTGCCAAAAAACGGGAATTTCAGAAATTTTGCTAAAAATACAGATTTCTGCGCCAGAGAAATCTCGCAATCGGGCAGAGCTAACGAGGATCGATTGGTATCGTTAGAAATGCTTGTTATAAGCTATGACTTGTAGGAAGTAGAATGTTTAATTAGGCCTTACAGCTTTCAGAATATTTCATTTAAGGTGATTCCCTTCGGTCACATAAAGTTTGCACCATTATTTCTCATTCATTGCTTGGAGTTAAGAAGTCATTTTTATATCAAAATGTAGCTTGACATTTTGTCTTTCTAATGCTTTCCATGAAACTAATGTTGCTTTTCAAAAATATTTTTAACACATTTTAGAAGAAGTATAATTTTCCAGAATTTTTGCAGACTCAAGTAAATTTTTTCGCGAGACATCGGTTATATCATTCGATACCTCCATGAAATAGCTGGGGACGATGTTTTGTTTATTGTGAAATCGCTCTTCGTTGTAGAGAAATAAGCTGAAATGTGTGTGTAACCTGTATTTTGCCTACTTTTTCCAAATTTGTCAAGCGATTACTTTAACTAGAAAGCAGCAATCGGGGCAACTAAAAAATCGTCCCTGGGTATATTTGTGCAGAACGTATTAAGGTAAGTAGCAGCCATCAAGCTTGCATGGTGAATGCTCCACAGTCTTTGGAAAAAAATTGGTCGTGTTTCTGCAAAAACTACATTTTTTATGATAGCAGCCTACAGGATAGCAGTTGGAAGACGCTCATGCGTCGGATAATTTGTCCCTGTGAGACCTTCATATCGACGCCCTTAGTGTGATTTTACGGCTTGCGTAGTTCAAGGAATGTTGGATTATTTGATTTCTGCAAAAATGACAAGTTTTCGACGCCGAAACAAGAAAATCGGGTATATCTCACGGTAGAGAAGAGCTAGAAAGTTGCTTTAAAAAGCAAAAATGTGAAGCTCAATGAGATCTTTCGAATGACTATAGTCGTAACTGTATAGCTCTGCCAAACTTTCAGAAATTGGGAAAAGCCACTCTGACCGGAAATCTCGAATTCTTGAATCGGGATTGCGCGGAGAGCGTTAGAACGCTAAAAGAACTTATTTCGGAAAGTTTCGTCAAATTTCATCTTAAGGTGGTGATCCCTTTTGGTCACATATTGTTGGTTGGCGGCATAAGTGAAGATGATATTTGACGAAACTTTCCGAAATAAGTTCTTTTAGCGTTCTAACACCCTCCGCACAAGCCCGATTCAAAAATTCGAGATTTCCGGTCAGAGTGGCTTTTCCCAATTTCTGAAAGTTTGGCAGAGCTATACAGTTACGACTATAGTCATTCGAAAGATCTCATTGAGCTTTACATTTTTGCTTTCTAAAGCAACTTTCTAGCTCTTCTCTACCGTGAGATATACCCGATTTTCTTGTTTCGGCGTCGAAAACTTGTCATTTTTGCAGAAATCAAATAATCCAACATTGCTTGAACTACGCAAGCCGTAAAATCACACTATTAGGGCGTCGATATGAAGGTCTCACAGGGACAAATTATCCGACGCATGATCGTCTTCCAACTGCTATCCTGTAGGCTGCTATCATAAAAAATGTAGTTTTTGCAGAAACACGACCAATTTTTTTCCAAAGATTGTGGAGCATTCACCATGCAAGCTTGAGGGCTGCTACTTACCTTAATACGTTCTGCACAAATATACCCACGGACGATTTTTTAGTTGCCCCGATTGCTGCTTTCTAGCTAAAGTAATCGCTTGACAAATTTGGAAAACGTAGGCAAAATACAGGTTACGCACACATTTCAGCATATTTCTCTATAACGAAGAGCGATATCACAATAAATAAAAAATCGTCCCCAGCTATTTGATGGAGGTATCAAACAATATAGCCGATGTCTCGCGAAAAAATTTACTTGAGTCTGCAAAAAATCTGGAAAATTATACTTCTTCTAAAATGCGTTAAAAATATTTTAGAAAAGCAACATTATTTTCATGGCACGCATTAGAAAGAGAAAATGTCAAGCTACATTTTGATATAAAGATATTTAGATACATTTTGATATAACAACTGACATGATATAACTGCTGACATCAACTTTGAGGTGAAATCGGTCGCTAACCGTAAACTATCCAACGGCCAGTTCAAAACACTCGTTAAAATATACCAATCGGACAGCAAAATATGTGATCATGAGCGTAGTCGGAGATGGTCGAAAACTTGGTGAAAATGGACCCCCTCTAAAAAGCCTACGTTCAATAGTAAGTATATTGTACGCATACGTATATAAGATAAGATATTATATGACCCCGCTTCTGGGAAATTCGACCCTAGTTGTTCAACTTTAAAATCGAAGGAAATGAATTTCGCTTCTTTCGATATATATTAAACTAGAAGACATTCTAAGAACTTTGGCACTTGCCATGTTTTTCATATTCCTCCTGTAGCGTTCTCAGCAAGGCATCAAACCCATTTCCACGATTTTGTCTCTGTCAACTGGCTAATACTTTGACAGATGGTTACAACGCTTGGCTTGACCAAACCGGCTCAAATTTGCCACACATAGTAAGTATATATGGCCCGGTTTACACAACAAATTTGAGCCATCCAGCTGCTTTCTTGCTTGAGATAAGTCCACCTAACTGCGAAAGTTAGCTTTCAGCTCTTCCCAAAAATTCACATATTTTTGGTTAAAACTATATACAGATATCAAAAGCCAAAAGGATATTGGCATATATGTTGTACCTCTATACCAGTTCTAAAATCATGCAAAAAGTCAGCGATTTCCAGGTGGACTGGCATAACCATTTATGACCTCGAATGTAGGTCGCTACTGTTCCAGACAGCAGAGCAATCGTGGATTGAGCTGCCATGACAGGCATAGGAGTTGTATACAGCGTCTAATTTTTGCTCATAATATTAGCATATATACTCCCATATCATATATTATAATGTATATAATATATGATATAGGAGCATATATGCTAGATTTTAGAACTGGTATAGAGGTACAACATATGCCAATGTCCTTTTGACTTTTGATATCTGTATATAGTTTTAGCCATACATTAACATAGGCTCGGGGGGGGGGCTTGTCCCCAAAAAATTTTGAGGGGGCTTGTACCTTGAACAAAATTTTCAGAGGGGCTTGTACCTCAAGAAAAAATTTGTAAAATTTTTCCAAAAAATTAACGCTAATTTTATTAAAATTAGCAATTTTTTGTCAAAATTTGCAAAAAATCTTCAATTTTTGAAAAAAATTTCAAAATTTTGCCCGATTTTTCCGAAAAATTAAACAATTTTAGCCAAAAATTTCCGGCGAAGCTGGAAATTTTTTGAAATTTTACTATAAAGACTAATTTTTCCAGCTGTTTTTGGTTACCCCTTGGCCATTTTTTCGTAACCCCTTGTCCTCGACGGCGATAGGGCTTGTACCTTGTCCGGGTTGGAGGGGGCTTGGACCCCCCCAGACCCCCCCGCGTTAACCTATGGTTTTAGCCAAAAATGTGTGAATTTTTGGGAAGAGCTGAAAGCTAACTTTCGCAGTTAGGTGGACTTGTCCCAAGCAAGAAAGCAGCTGGATGGCTCCAAAGAGGTTCCAAAGAAGGAGAGAAAGCGCACAGCACAGAGCACTTAACGGTGGAGAATAACCACTTAACCTTGAATTAACCCCAAGGTTATTCTTCAGTTATTTTTATATGTCCTAGCCATTAAATGATATTATAGGTAACGAATTATGCCGTTGTACATTAATACTACTCTGAACATCTGTCATTTTGTGCATTTATCGTAAAGGCGCTAGCTTCATGGTAGTGGCGCAATCGGCCCTGAAGATCTCATTCGCACACTGAAAGAAGGCTGACGTGAGTTCAAAAATTTACCTTTCTGAAACATGGAGGATGGGATCTCAATCTAATATAAATTTTCAGATTCTTTAAGATTTATTCTTTCTAATCAGTGCGAGCAACGTCCAATTAAAGCACATGTTTAAATTCATTATGTGGTCGTATTTAATGTTAAATTTTTAGTTTTAGTTTTAGTTTTAGATTTTCTGAAACATTCGTCAGGCTTAGAACGTTCATATTGTTTATGGGGGGTTGGGGGGAGGGTTCTGGTGAATGGGGTGGGGCAGGGCATAGGTGAACCAGGCTACAGTTTGCCCCCTGTGAGACCCCCCCCCCCCACGGAGAGGCCAGACCCCCCTCCCCCTACCCGACCTCAACTACTCCCCCCCCCCAAGCCGAGCTCAAACCCCCTCCCCTAAAATTGGGTCAAAACCAGGTAAAAAATGCAAAATTCTTGAAAAATTTTTTGCAATTTTTGAAAATTTTTGAAAAAAATTTGAAAAAATGGCTATAAATCACATATAAAGAGCTAAATATGGTTATTTATAGCAATTAAATGGTAATATACGCAATTATAAACCACAATCTGGGCTAATTTAGGCATATTTTAGCACAAATTTGTCAATTTTCAAGCCCTATTTTCGCATACGAAAACTATCAACAGAAGCTTTTGAGTATGTTTTATGTACTGTACATCGAAAAAGGAGCATTTTTAGCTAAAAAAACTTGGGTACAGTTTAGGGGGGGGTCCCCCTCCCCCAAATTTCGGATTTGGGTGGGGTCCCCCGAGGCAAATTTGGACCTTCTACTCCCCCCCCCAACCCACACAGGTGGTATAGCCATGGGGTGAAAAAAAACCCACCCCCTTTTTGGGGGGAAAAAAAACCCACCCGCCTCCTGGGTCACCGGTTGGAGCTAGGAGCTCCAAAACATACCAGCAGAAAGCGCGACTCTTTTTAACCTATGTGTGCAAAGATCAGGTCATTTGGTTCACTCCTGCTCATTTTATGACATTTTGAAAATGATACCTACTTTTTGGTCCAACCTTCCAAAAATTTGGCAAAAGTTTGAACCGATGTAACTTTTGACTGGGTTGGGCTAGAAAAGTTTTGCAAATATCTGCAATGATGGCAAGTCTTCCTCTTTGCACACAGCAAAAATTAGACCGATCCGATGCACCGTTAGACTGGCACATTGCCAAACGTGGCGGGGAAAAAAACCCACTTTGGGGGGAAAAAAACCCACCCAAATTTTTTTGAAAATTTTTTTACCAGCTCAACTGGGAAACAATTCGGGACTGTAGTACGATATTATCGAGGACGCTGCGTCACCCTATGCTGTCAGATTTGGACAATTTTGAATACTTGGGTAGCTAGAGGCATAAAACCCTAAAAGTGCAATTTCGCTGCTGGATGACCCAGCAGAGGTCTAATTGTGACTTTTAATAGCCAATTGTACGTAAAAAACCATTCTCTACACGTTAGAATAATAAGTTTTATCAAATTACACCGTTTTTAGCATTTTTCAAAAATTGCCCTATGTTTATGTGTTAAACTTTATGAAACCTGTCCATTTGATGCTGCATTTTCAATGGCACATGAGATCTCAAAAAAAGCTACCTAGGTCGGGTTTTTTGACTCATGCTAACTAAAAAAGAGTTGAATTTTACACAGGAAGTGTCAGAATCGCGCTACGACAATTTTTAGGACCTGTGAGGGGTGGGTTTATTTTCCCCCCATTTGGGTTTTTTTCCCCCCATTGGGTTTTTTCCCCCGCTACTTTTTGCATTATACCGGCCTAACGGTACAACCTAGAGAAGTGCAAATGGGCTTAAAAGAAAGTTCTAAGTACGCCAAGTACGATGGTATATAGAGTTCTCAGCTAGCCCTTATAACAAAAAAGTTCCAGCCAAAATCCGAAAAAGTGGGTTTTTTTCCCCCCATGTATAATTTATCAAGGGAAGCAAAAAGGAAAATCTAATCACGAAACCGGAAAAATATGGGGCAGGGGGGGGGGGGGCATAGGTGTACCACCTGTTTGGGTTGGGGGGAGTAGAAGGTCCAAATTTGGCTCGGGGCCGACGGCGCGAAAAATGGCTAAAAATTGCGTATTTTTAGGGGAAATTTTGAAAAAATTTTCAAAAATGTCGAAATTTTTAGCTTAAACTGTTTATTATTATGAGAAATACACGTTTTTAACTGTATTATGGATCTTATGACTCAATATTGACCTTATTTTGGACTTGGAAACATGTTGGCAATCAAGTTTTTGAGTTTAAAACCACTGTCTAATGTTAAAATTACTTTATGGTTAGACGTTTTTCATCATTAGAAACGGCTGCATGCAAATGCGATTTTCGGCATAAAAAATGAAAAATTTTTTGGGGGAGGGTTGGGGGGGGGGGTCCTGGGGGGGGGTCGCCAGAGGGGGCCCCTTCCAGAAAATGTTGGGGGGGAGCCTCCCCCACCCCAAATCTCCGTTACACCTATGGTGAAAAGCTTCTGTCAATAGCATTCGTATGCGAAAATAGGGCTTGAAAATTGACAAATTTGTGCTAAAATATGCCTAAACTAGGCCAGATTGTGAATTATAATTGCGTATACTACCTTTTAATTGCTATAAATAACCATCTTTAGCTGTTTATAGCTGATTTACATCCATTTTTGCGAATTTTTTTCAAAAATTTTCAGAAATTGCAAATTTTTTTTTAAATTTTGCATTTTTTACTTGGTTTGGACCCAGTTTTAGGGGGGGGGGTTTGAGCTCGGCTTGGGGGGAATAGTTGAGGCCGGGTAGGGGGGGTCTGGCCTCTCCGTGGGGGGGGGGGCACACGAAGCCCATTTCTAGAAAACAATTAGAAAACAATTATTTTTTCTGATTGTTTTCTAATTCTTTTCTAATATACATATATTTTTTCTAATTGTTTTCTAATTTTTTTCTAATTGTTTTCTAATCTAGAAAACAATGAGAAAGTTTTGAAATTTTGTTTTCTAATTATTTTCTATTTGTTTTCTGTTGTAGAAAACAATTAGAAAATAAATAGTATTTTTCTGATTGTTTTCTAAAAGCTTCAAAAAGGCGAAATAACGTTAAGTTTTATGAATTTTTCAACTAAAGCGCAACTACGTAAGTCGAGTCTAAAAATTGTATAAGAATTCACTGATGATGGCTTTTCAAAAATTGCCCTATGTTTATGTGTCATTAATTTTGACCGAGCCAAATGTCATGATACTGTATTATCGAGGACACTACGCCATCCTATGCTGTCAGATTTGGGCAATTTGATTAGTGGGTGGGTTTGTTTTCCCCCATTTGGGGTTTCCCCCCGCTACTTTTTGCATTATGTCGGCCTAACGGAACAGCCCAAATTTGTTTCGTATTTCAGAAAAAATTCCATAATTTCGCAGTTTTTGGCTCAAAACAAAAGCCTAAGCTATATACGTATATATATACAAGTAACAAAAATGCTCCGCACAAAAGAGGATAATATGTGTGTGTTGGCTGTATCGTATATATATATATATATCCTTTAAATATCCTTTAAATATATAATAAATATAAATAGGTATATATATCCTTTAAATTCCGGTTGAAGAAGCAAAGACAAAAGTTTCATGGGCACGTGACGTTATTTGGCACAGCAAATATTGGTGGATGGTTCCATGTCAAAAATTGCTCAGCTCACTTAGGGCTTTCATTTGATACCAAATTTGACCACTTTTGAAAAATTTTGTTTTTGACCGAAAATCGCCTAAGTCCCCACCCCACCCCACCACAGCACTCTACAGCCACTTTGAGCATACGCAGTTCTATGACAAAAAAGTTGCTCAGCTCGCTTAGGGCTTTCATTTGGTACCAAATTTGACCACTTTTGAAAACTTTCATTTTTGACCGAAAATCGCCTAAGTCCCCACCCCACCCCACCACAGCACTCTACAGCCACTTTGGAGCATGCGGTTCTATGACAAAAGTTGCTCAGCTCGCTTAGGGCTTTCATTTTGTACCAAATTTGACCACTTTTGAAAAATTTTATTTTCGACCACTTGACCCCCCACCCGACTGACCCTTCAAACGGCAAAGTGGAACCAGCCCAGCAAAATAGGTACGTCGGACGGCAAAACGGATACCGGGAATGAGCTGGGCACACCAGAAAACCCCTATAGACAAAGTTTTGAGAGGCCAGGTAGAGCCTACTATGGACCTCCAGGAAGCGGTTTCCGACATGACCCTCCAGACGGCAAAGTGGAAGCAGCACAGCAAGATGGATGAGTCCTACGGCAAAAAGGACACCGGGAATGAGCTGGGCGTACCAGAAAACCCCTATAGACAAAGTTTTGAGAGGCCATGTAAAGCCTACTATGGACCTCCAGGAAGCGGTTTCCGACTTGACCCTCCCGACGGCAAAGTGGAACCAGCCCAGCAAGATGGGTGGGTCTGACGGTAAAACTGACTGCGGGAATCGATTCTCCGTGCCAGAAAACCATTGTATGGAAGATTTGAGCGTTCAAAGTTAAATAGATAGCGAGAAATTTCGATTTTTCATTTTTCGAATTTTCGCCATCTTTGACGGGCCACTGTGGTCGCTAGGGAAGTGATAGAGAAACGCAACCTGGACCGTTAGTTAGTTCAATATATGTAATTTCTGAATATAAAAAGAAATCAGCTCCAGCTCGTAACGTTCGACCTGAGCGACGACCACAAAAATGGTCACTTTTCGCTATGAGCCGACTTTGCGGCGCCACTGCGGCGCTGTGGCGCAGCTGCGGCGCAAAAAAGTTGTGATTCTTAAATTCTTTAGAGGGTACTACTAGACCCCATAGCCCTTTAGGTTGGCCCACCGCTGCAGATCACGTGAAAGCGGCGAACATTATGTACAATACAACCATCAAATAGGAGAAACCGGAAAAAAAACATCGCCGCCATAACCGGTCCGGGGCGCAACTTTTTAACGGTAAGTGATACGGGGCTGAAACTTCACAGACATACTAAACTCGATGTGCTCTACAATTTGCGCATGAAATCTGCGCAGGATCTGCGCAGGATTTTGCGCAGCTTCTGCGCAGCTTATTTTACACTGTCTCCAGCCACTTTTCACACATATTATAGGGGTCGCTGCCGCGACCCCTATGATATATTAACCATTTAAAGCAGTCAAGCGGACGATGGTTGGAATAACGCTGATAGGAACAAATTTAGATAAGTGTGCGGACAAACTTCCGCGTGTAGAAAATTTTTTAAAGATTAAATATATATGCGTTCATTTCCGTTGAACGCGAAAATTAGACTACTACTGGCTGGATTTTCTCTAGGTCAAAAAATGGGAAGACCTGAAGTGAAAGGAATAAAATGGACTAAAATACGGTAAAACATTGCGTGTTTTCTACATATATATATATATATATATATAATTGCTATAAATAAGCTAAAAAGTGCTCAAAGTTTTTGTACCTAAATAGACGATTTTTGACCAAAAAATTTCGGCGCAGCCTGAAAAATTTTGACAAAAAATCCTTAAAATTTGGCATTTTCTGGGCACCTTATAGTGAGTGGGGGCACTAGCATAGCCAGAAAAAATTTCGGGGGGGGGAATGAAAAATTTTTTCGGGGGGTCTGGGGGGCGGGAGCTCCCAAGAAGCTGAGAAATTTCGTGACCCTCGTGGAATTTTTACAGAGTATTCGTTGAAATTACAATAATGTTTAAGGCGCAGTGCATGTTCATGCACCCAGATGATGCAGGAGGTGGTCAAAGTACACCAAATAGAGTAATTGGTACTCGTTTTTAAGCGCGAAACACGTATTATAACGGTACAATACACTTATTTTATACAATACACTTAGTTTTTGAAAAATGGGCGTTTTACACATAGCAGGAAAAAATTCCTGGGGGGGCAACACAATTTCGGGGGGGGGGGAATTCCCCTCATCCCCCCCCTGGCTACGCGCCTGAGTGTGGGGAAACCCAAAAAGTGGGGGGAGCGGTCGAGTGGGGGGGCGCCCCTCACTAAAGAAACCCTAGGTTGGTTCTTTATATTAAATTTCAACGATCCACCGCTATTCGCGCGGGCTCAAGGTTTTCTTTTCCCAAAATTTTCCAATGGGCAAACCATTTTCGAGAGAAGCCCCAACCCATATACAATATATTTACGCTAGTAACGCATCCCGTCTTTGCTGGACAATCTTCTACTCCAAATTTCAGTTCCATGACCTATATATATATGTGCATAATTATATATAAAACACTGTTCTTTAAAAACCCTTTTCGCGAACTTCGCGAAAGGTACGTATATATAGCAAGCTTAACAAAAAAATCAAAATTCGGTTTTTTGGCTGGAACTTTTGCAAAACTAAACCAAATCGATTACTTTGAGGGACCCATGGATAGGTCTTGGGCTAAGCTTTAAAACCACCCCAGTTTCGTTGCTCTACGACCTACCAGTAAGTAGCAGTAGACGAAAATGTGTGATTTTTTTGTTAAAGGTTTATATAACAAAAAAATCAACCGTTAACAAAAAAAATCAGTGGCGGATCGGATCCCAGAGAGCAGCTAGCAACTTTTTCTCATCAGTTTTGGATAGAGCGCACTAAATAACGTATTTAAAACCCCAAACCGCTAGCCTAGTGCCCCAACTAATGCAACTAACCCCGCCGAAGTCTTAGTGGTCACTGATAGCCCCCGACAGCGTCCATTGTGAAGTCTGGTGGCTCTAAAGTGCCGTTTTAAAAGCTAAAACGTTGTTTTTTCGTGTTTGTGAGTGATTAACCTATTTCCAGGCATTATTGGCAGAGAAAATCAGAACTTCGTATGTTGGTGGGGTATGACCCACGGTCACGTGACCCCTGCCGGACCCGTCCGGACCCTCCTGGTACCAACTGAACAGTCAGAAGTGGCTATAAACATGTCCTAGGGGGTTTTCTAGGGCGCTGAATTCAAATCTGGCATTAGTTTTTCGGTAACTATGGCCTAATATTGACTTCTGGGACCACGTTTACCGTCGGACGGTTCAGGCCCGGCTGGTTACCAGGTTGGACTCCCAGAAGTGTCAGGCAACCTCAAAAACCACGGCTATACTATAAGGGTTTTCGAGGTCGTTGAGCTCGAATTTGACTTTAGTTTTGCTCTAGCTGCTGTTCTGGCTTCAGTAACAGAACATAAAAATGATTTTTTATTTGTTAAAATTTTAACAAAAAAATCACCCATCCCAGGACGGCTCAGAGGTCCGACTGGAAACTTCTATATATGTATCGATAGCCCACAGTCAGGACATGTCATATGTACAATATGGGTTGCCTAGGGTTTTCCCTTGGTAATTAGCAGCCGAAATTCGAACTTCGGTCATGAACGTTTTTGTGGTCACTTTTGGGTACCCTATCTTAAAGGTCTGCCCTGAACGCATGGAGAGGGCCTAGGGGCTCAAACTCACAGGCTGTAATGTCGAGATGTGTGGCTATCACCATGCAAAAATTTGGGTCTCTGCGACTTTCCTGTGAGTCAGGGTGGGGTGATATTTTTTGTTAAAATTTCGGATGATTTTTTTGTTAAGCTTGCTATATATACGTACATAGGGTTTTTCGTTAGATTTGGCGAACTTCGCGGATTTTTCACAAAAAGCTTGACTTTGCTAAAGTTCAGCTATGCTAGCCTCCCATGAATATCGCGTCAATTCAATTTTTTCGTGAAATGTCTGCGCGAAATTCGCCAACTTTGGCGAAAATAGCTACCTGTCGCAAACTTCGCGAAAAGTTATATGTATATATATATATATATATATACAAGAAATAAAAATGCTCCTCTGGAGCATGAAAAAAGTAATATGGGTTGTGGTGAGGTTGTAAAATCAAGAGAGGACTAGTCTTTAAAATGCTTAATATGGGGCTAGGTTCAAAAATAGAAGAGGACTAGGTTGTGAGCGAATTAATATGGGCACAGCTTCGCCGAACAACCCATATTCGCGGTTTGTCAATGTAAATTATTATGCATATCCACGATACATTTAGTTTATAGTTCATAAATAATCTACAGCTACGGTATGTGTTCGAGCTTTATTCGAACTTTTATTTTAGTAAACGTTTTCTTCGATA
>JASAND010010520.1:0-10393 GCA_030248195.1 Trissonchulus latispiculum
GAATGCTTTTTCCATCGGCTACCTTATTTTTACAAATTTTTAAAGCAGCTTCTTCAATGCTGCAGCTTACAATATATACACGCATAAGCTTCAACAATACTGTGTAGGCTATTTACGCATGTATATACATGTATATATATTTTTGTACACGCATAGTAGACACGCAGTGCAGGTCTTTATACAGCAGTACACGTGTAATGCTTATACGCAGTCAGTGCAGCACTGAAAGTTTTTGCCAATACGATCAAAGAAGTTCAAAAAAGAAACACAAAAACCAACTGCTCGTGGAAATTTGCGAACATTTTTTGTTAGTGTTCGCGAGCAATTCGCGAATTGCTCGCGAAAAATAATGGGTTACTTTCAGCCGGGACTGTAAATTAAGCAAAAATCGAGTAAATTTCGCCCCGAAGGAGCAAAAATTTTTGAGAATGTGAAAAAGTTGCTACTGAAAGCTTTAAACCGCAGAGAGATAAGGGTAAATTAAGTAAAAATGAAGTCAATGTCGCACCGAAGGTGAAAAATTTCAAACCCCTAATTTTTCAAAATTTTCAGCCAAAAATTCGAAATGTTTCAAAAAATTACCAAAAAGTGGCGAAAAATTGGTAAACTTCTTTCAGAGAAATTTTTTCAATTTAAAGAAAACCGATTTTTTGCCGACCCCCTCCCCAGTCCGGAGTCCCTACCATTTTTCTAACCCCCACACAGGAAAACTTTTTTCGGAAAAAGTCTGGAAAAAATCTGGAAAAATTTTTTAACGCTAAAATTTTTCCAGGTTTTATCTGTTGTTTGGAAAAAGTCTGGAAAATACCTGGAAAAATTTTTCCAGAGATTTTCCAGATATTTTCAAGGTATATTTTGGATGTGGAAAATGTCTGGAAAATCCCTGGAAAACGTCTGGAAACGTCATTTTCCAGATTTTTTCTAGACTTTTTCCAGACTTTTTTCCGGGTTTTTCCAGATATATATATATATTTTCCAGACTTTTTCCAGCCATTTTCCAGGTTTTTTCCAGACATTTTCCAGACTTTTTCCAGCCATTTTCCAGACTTTCCAGCCATTTCCAAGTTTTTTCCAGACATTTTCCAGGCTTTCCAGACTTTCCAGCCATTTCCCAGACTTTTTCCAGACCTTCCAGCCATTTTCCAGGTTTTTTCCAGACATTTTCCAGACTTTTTCCAGCCTTTTTCCAGACTTTCCAGCCATTTTCCAAGTTTTTTTCCAGACCCTTTCCAGACTTTTTAAAGTCATTTTCCAGACTTTCCAGCCATTTTCCAGGTTTTTTCCAGACAATTTTCAGATATATATACATATACTTATTTTTGAAAATATCTGAAAACACGGTTGTAGATGAAATCTTATCCAAGGTTATTCTAAGCATGTAGCCATGGGCAGGCGCGTAGCCAGGGGGGGGGAAGGGGGGGAATTCCCCCCCCCGAAATTGTGTTGCCCCCCAGGAATTTTTTCCTGCTATGTGTAAAACGCTCATTTTTCAATAAAAAAATTTTCGCGCCTTCGGCGCGAAATAAGTGTATTGTACCGTTATAAGACGTGTTTTGCGCTTAAAAACGAGTACCAATTATATCTATTTGGTGTACTTGGACCACCTTCTGCATCGTTTTGGTGCATGAACACGCTCTGCACCTTAAAAATCATTGTAATTTCTACGAATACTCTGTAAAAATTCCACGGAGGTCACGAAATAGAAAAATTGCTCAGCTTCTGGGGGCTCCGCCCCAGACCCCCCGCAAGCATTTTGCATTCCCCCTCCCGAAATTTTTTTCTGGCTACGCTAGTGGCCATGGGCATAGGTGTGGCTGGGCAAAAACTATACCTATTCTAGGGGGGGCTCCCCCTAACATATATATATTTAGGCATCATATAAATTTCGGAATTTTGGTGGTGGACGGACACCCGGACGGACATTCGGACACATCACAAATTCCTAAAATGGCTTAAAACACAAAACTGTCTTTCTTCAAAACAAGGCTTGTTTTTGTCATTGTGTGTTGTAACCAGGCGCGTAGCCAGGGGGGGGGGGGGAATGGGGGGAATCCCCCCCGAAATTGTGTTGCCCCTCAGGAATTTTTTCCTGCCATGTGTAAAACGACCATTTTTCAAAAAAATTTTCGCGCCGTCGGCGCGAAATAAGTATATTATACCATTATAATACGTACGTGTTTCGCACTAAAAAAAATGAGTACCAATTACCCTATTTGGTGTACTTTAACCACCTTCTGCATCATTTGGGTGCACAAACACGCACTGCGCCTTAAATATTATTGTAATTTCAACGAATGCTCTGTAAAAATTCCACGAAGGTCACGAAATAGAAAAATTTCTCAGCTTCTGGGGGCCCCCGCAAACATTTTGCATTCCCCCCGAAATTTTTTCTGGCTACGCTATTGGTTGTAACGTATATATATACTTGACTTCTGGGTTTACTTTAGGCAAAAATAAGTGGGGGGGGCGGGGGGGGGGCCGGGGGCCGCCCCCCCCCCCCCCCACTAGTGGGGGGGGGGGGGAGGTCGAAAAGTGGGGGGGGGGAATAAAATGAGCCAAAAATGCTAAAAATGCTGTATAAATAGCCTGTTTTCCACATACACTGCTACAACTATGCTTAAAAGTGCTCAAAAATCAAGTTTTAGCACTAAAAAAGGCGATTTTTGATCAAAAATTCCGGTGACGCCGAAATTTTTTTAACATTTTGACCAAATATCCTTAAAAATTTGGCATTTTCTGGGCATCTTATAGTGAGTGGGGGGAAGTCCAAAAAGTGGGGGGGGGAACGAGTGGGGGGAGGTGCTCGAGTGGGGGGGAACCCAAAAAGTGGGGGGGCGCGCCCCCCCCCCCCCCCCCCCCCAGTAAAATAAACCCAGGACTTGCCGGAGAGCAAAGGAGGATCAGCATCCGCTAAAAAATGACGAGGCGTTCGGGGGGAGTAGCCTAAACTAAACTTGGGGGTGTCAAAACCAAAAATTTGGGGGCAAATGGGGTAGAAATTTTGGCACTTGGGGATTTTTT
The DNA here is from genome assembly GCA_030248195.1 of Trissonchulus latispiculum. Lineage (NCBI taxonomy): Eukaryota > Metazoa > Nematoda > Enoplea > Enoplida > Ironidae > Trissonchulus > Trissonchulus latispiculum. The sequence goes on from JASAND010010520.1 coordinate 3,022, forward strand.
CGCGTCCTTGGTCCCCCTTAAAAGTTTTTGTCTCCGATTTGGCTGAAAAGTTGCCCCTAGGGTAAAATCGGCACCTATGCAGAAGATGGGGGAAAATTTTGTTTCATTCATTTGGATTGGGGCGTTTTTTTTCGTCTTGGTCCCCACTTACGGTTCGAAAAAATTTTGTCTCCGATTTGGCTGAGAAGAAGTCGCCCCTAGGGTATAGCCATGGGGGGAAAACCCACTTTTTCGGATTTTGGCTACAACTTTTTTATTATAAGAGCTAGATGAGAACTTTATATACCATCGTACTTGGCGTACTTAGATCTTTCTTTTAAGCCCATTTGCACTTCGCTAGGTTGTACAGCTGGGCCGGTATAATGCAAAAAGTAGCGGGGGGAAACCCAAAGGCAATTTTTGAAAAATGCTTAAAAACGATGTAATTTGATGAAACTTGCTAGTCTATAGTGTAGAGAATGGTTTTTTACGTTCAATTGGCTGTTAAAATCTACAATTGCACCTGTCCTGGGTCCTCCAATACCGAAATGGCACTTTCAGGGGTTTTGGCCAATAGCTAGCCAGGAGATCAAGTGTCGAATCGAAGTCTTAGTGTCGAATTGTTTCCCTGTTTGGATGTTAAAAAATTTTCAAAAATTGGGTGGGTTTTCCCCCCAAAGTGGGTTTTCCCCGCCACATTTGGCAATGTGCCAGACCAACGGTGCATCGGATCGATCTAATTTTGGCTGTGTGCAAAGAGGAAGACTTGCCATCATTGCAGATATTTGCAAAACTTTTCTAGCCAAACCCAGTCAAAAGTTACATCGGTCCAAACTTTTGCAAAATTTTGGCATGGTTGAACCAAAAAGTAGGTGTCGCTTTCAAAATGTCATAAAATGAGCAGGAGTGAACCAAATGACTTGATCTTCGCACACTTAGGTAAGAAAGAGTAGCGCTTTCTGCTGCTATGCTTTGGAGCTCATAGCTCCAACCCTTGGTCGAGGAGGCGGGTGGGTTTTTCCCCATGGCTAGAAATAGAGTTCGCTGATTTCAGAAATCGAACCGGGAGCTATCCGGTGGATCGATCGATCAGTAGAAGCGATCGATCAAAAAAATTGTTGTCCCCGATTGTCGCGAAAAGTTGCCAACGACGGCAGCAGGTCCGAAAACCTACCCGTACTAAATTTCAACTCAATCCGCCAAATTGTGCTTCCTCTGATTTTCAATTCAGCTGTTGGGGGCATAGGTGTGGCTAGGCAAAAAATTGGGGGGGGTGCCGACGGAGGGTGGGGGGACCCCCCTAATTTTTCGGTTTTATGCCATTTTTGGCCACTTTTTGGCCAAAAATCTGGGGGGGTAGCAAAAATCTGAAAATCTGGGTTGGAGGGTCGCCAAAATTTGTCATTTTGGTGGGGGTCCCCCCCACCCCCCCCCCCCAACACACCTATTGTTGGGGGGATAATGGGAAAGACCCAAATTTGGAAAATTTGGAAAATCACTGGAAAGTGATGCGAAAAAGTGGAGAAAATAACTGGAAAATGTCTGGAAAAAACCTGGAAAATGTCTGGAAAGTGAACCAGTGATTCAGAAAAGCCTGGGAAAAGTCCAGAAAATGTGTGGAAACTGTCCGAAAAAATCCTGAAAAATGTCTGGAAAGAGAAGCGGAGTGATTAGAAAAGATCTAGTATATATATAAATGCCTAGAAACTGTCTGGAAATACCTGGAAAACAATCCTGAGTGATGCGGAAACTACCTAGAAAAAGTCTGGAACATTTGAAAATGTGGACAAAAGTCTGGAAAATCTCTGGAAAACTCCTGGAAAATGTCTGGAAAAAAGTTTGAAAAAGTCTGGAAAGTGTCTCAACATTCTCTGGAAAGTCTGGGAAAACCTTGTAAACATAGGTGTAATGGGGGGGGGGTTACCCCCCCCCCAGCCATTGTTACAAACCCCCCCAAAAAATTTGGGGGGCCCCTGGCCCCCCCCCCAACCGGGGGGGGGGGGGGGTAGTCGCGCCGAAGGCGCGAAAAATTGGACAAAAATACGGTATTTTTAGGGCAAATTCTGCAAAATTTTTCAAAAAAGTCCAAATTTTTGGCTTAAAGTGTTTATTATTGCGAGAAATACACGTTTTTAAAGGTTTATGGACTTTCTGGCTCAATATTGACCTTATTTTAGACTTAGAAACATGTTGGCAATCAAGTTTTCGAGTTTAAAACCCCTGTCTAATGTCAAAATTACTTCATAGTTGAAGGTTTTTTGGCATTAGCAATGGCTGAAAATGCGATTTTTGACATAAAAATTGAAAAATGTTTTTGGGGGAGGTTTGGGGGCATAGGTGTGTTGGGGGGGGGGGGGGGGGGTGGGGGGACCCCTCCCCCCCCAATGGAGGGGTCGCCGACCCCCCCTAAAAAATTTTTTCCTACCCCTCCCCCCAAATCGATTTTTTCAGACCCCTCCCCCATAGGTGTGTTAGGGGGGGGGGTTGGGGGGGGGCCCCCCCCCCCACCAAATTGACAAATTTTCGCGACCCCCCCCCCCCCAGATTTTTCAGACTTTAGCTAGGCCCCCCCGATTTTTGGCCAAAAAGTGGCCAAAAATGGCAAAAAAATCGAAAATTTAGGGGTTTTTTGGGAAATTTGGCGAACCCCCCCCCACCCTCCGTCGGAACCCCCCCCCCCAGATTTTTTGCCCAGCCACACCTATGCTCCCCCCTAAAAATTTTCTAACCCCTACCTAAATTTTTGAAAATTTTTAGCCAAAAATTCGAAATTTTTCCAAAAAATTCCAAAAATTACCGAAAAATTGCTAGAATTCGCTTGATTAAGCTAAAAATCGTTAAAAATAGCTCTAAATTGAGAAAATTTTTCAATTTTTTAACGAAAATCCTATTTTTCGCCGACCCCCCCCCTCGAAAATTTTTCTTACCCCTCCCCCCAAATCGACTTTTCGCGACCCCCCCCGCCGTTTTTCGCCCAACCCCCTCCCTACTTTTTTCAGAACCCCCACCCCCCCTTTTTCGCCAGCCACACCTATGTTTGGGGGGGGGGGGTCGTGGGGGGTTTGGGGGGGTCTAAAAAGGGCCCCCCCAAAATTCCGGGGGAGGGCCCCCCCAACCCAAATCCCCGTTACACCTATGCTTGTAAAAGCGTTTTTCAGATTTTTTCCAGACTTTTTAAGAAAAAAGTTTTCCTGTGCCACCTCCACTTTTTTTCTCCAGACACACCTATATACACTAGCGTAGATACGGGGGGGGGGCGGCCCCCCCCCCCCAAAAAAAGGCGTTGCCCCCCAGCAAAATTGGGCAAAAGAAAAATTTTACGCCCGCGCGGAGCGCGGGCGTTTAACTTTATTAGAAACAAACACAAATTATACATTAATGCATAGTTTCCCTGGAACTTTGGGTCTCGGGGGGGGGGGGGGGTAAAATTTGGCCGCCCACCGAAATGTGATGGAAATTTACCCCCCCCCCCCCCCAGAATTCGGACCTCAGAAATTTCGAAAAATGGCCAAAAAATGCAAAATTTTCTGTAATTTAGCCCTTTTTTCATCAAAATAAGGCTTGTTCTTACCGTTTTAGGTGTTTTTGCACCGTTTTAAAGCGATTTTAGGTCAAAATTTTTAGAAAAATTTTTAAAAAATTTACAATTTTTCGACAATTTTTTGCTAACTTTTTGGGTCAAAAATTGGTGGGTGGGGGGGTTGGGGGGGGGGTAGCCAAAAGTTGGGGGAGGGTAAGTCAAAAAATCTGGAGAAAATTTGGTCAAAAATTTTGGGGGGGGATACCTCTCTCCCCCCCCCCCAAAGGAAACTATGCATTAATGCTTCAAATTTACTCAACATTGATGCATTTTCTACAACCAATAAAAAAATTTTTGCGCCTCCGGCGCGAATTTTGGTTATTTAGATTATCAAAATTATTATTTTTCATTAAACATGCTAACAAATGTTTGTATATATATATAAGTTGCTTTGCAGTTTTGCTGTTATCTGCGTTATTCCTAACACCATCAGCCTTGGCATAATTGGTTGATATGATCAGCATACGCAGTTCTTAATGGGATAATCCTAATAGCTTCAGTTTTCGGACAAGACAGTAAACGTATAGAAAATAGTAAATAAAGGTACAAAATGTTGTGAGTCAATTGATAAATGATTTATAAAGAATTGAATGTTTCAATAGCGTTTAATGGCTGAATTTAAAAATTTTCTCAACTAGCCCCCCAGACCCCCCATTTGGAACTTAGGATTTCGCTTTCAGTTGTAACAAGTCGAAAACATGGCACTTATTTAGATGGGGGGGGGGCGATTTTTTCGCCTTGGTCCCCCTTATGGTTCGAAAAAAATTTTTGTCTCCGATTTGGCTGAGAAGTTGCCCTTAGGGTAAATCGAGGTTGCTGATTTCAAAAACCGAATCGAGAGAATTCGAAGAGAATCGAATCCTCCCCGCCCCCACTTCCAATTTTGCATCCCGGCCCCCCCCCCCCGATTCGGGGGAGAGGGGGCATAGGTGTATATATGTACCGGGATTTGGGTTGGGGGGGGCGGGGCGGGGGGCCCAATCCCCCGAAATGTTGGGTGCGGGCCCCCTTCATATAACCTCCCCCAAACTACCGCCAACCCACCCCCAAAAACGTTTTCTACTTTTATGCCAAAAATCGCATATTCACCATAGGTGTACAACCTGTTTGAGTTGTGGGGAGTAGAAGGTCCGAATTTGGCTCTGGGGGCCCAACCTAAACCCGAAATTTGGAGGGGGGAGGACCCCCCCTAAACTGTACCCGCTTTTTTAATCGCTCTTAACCTGACCCACATTCTGTGAGTACGCAAATTCAGTGTGCTGCGTACCGTATCAGTTTTTTGCGTACTATAGCGTACCATAATTTGTTTTTTGCGTACTTGTCCCGTTTTGATGGTACGCAAATTTTTTTGTTGTGGGCTAACTTTTGAAATTAGCTAAGTAATAGGGTAACAAGTGTGAAGGACGAAGGTTGGACGGGGCAGATGAGCATAGGGGGGCATAGGTGCAAGGGGAATTTGGGGTGGGGGCCTCCTATCCCGGATTTTTGGGGGCGGGCCCCCCTTGTGGACCCCCCCCCCCACCTCCCCAAGCTACCTCAAAAATTTTCTGTTTTTATTCCAAAAACCGCATTTCCTACCATTGATGGCTGGCGCTGGAGGGGTTAAAAATTACACCTATGGGGAGGAACGTACCATCCAAATTTTTTGACAAATTTACTTCCACCTGCAGAATTTTCGACATGCTTCCCTCCAATAGGTGTACTTCCCCCTGGAGACCATATAGGTCTACCCCCCCCCCTCCCAGTTGGACCCCATTGAAGGGTTTAGGGGCATAGGTGTAACTGGGGGGGGAGGATCCCTTCCCCCAAAATGGAAAAGTGCCGACCCCACCCTCGAAATTTCGGAGGGAGACCCCACCCCCAAATGGCCAAATCCCAGACCCCACCCACCCAAATTTTCCAGACCCCCATAGGTGTGGCTGGCGAAAAAAGTGGGGGTGGGGGTTCTGAAAAAAGTAAGGAGGGGGGTTTGGCGAAAAAAGGGGGTGGGGGGGGGGTCGCGAAAAGTCGATTTGGGGGGAGGGGTAAAGAAAATTTTCGAGGGGGGTCGGCGAAAAATTGGTTTTTAAAAAATTGAAAAATTTTCTCAATTTACAGCTATTTTTATAACGATTTTTAGCTTAATTAAGCGAATTCTAGCAATTTTTCGCTAATTTTTGGAATTTTTTGGAAAAATTTTGAATTTTTGGCTAAAAATTTTCAAAAATTTAGGTAGGGGTTAGAAACTTTTTAGGGGGAGGGGTCTGAAAAAATTGATTTGGGGGGAGGGGTAGGAAAAAAATTTGGGGGGGTCGGCGACCCCTCCATTTGGGGGGAGGGGGCGGGGGCCCCCACCCCCTAACACACCTATGAAACCCACCCTCAAAATCTTGAAAATGTTGCCCCAAAATTAGTACAAATTCGAAATTTTTTGCTAAAATTCGAAGTTTTTGCCAAAAAATCCAAGTTTTTCGACTAAAGAGCAAAAATGAAGAAATATTGTTGATTTTTAGTTGGAAATCTAAATGTTTGACCGAAAAATTTTTTACCCCCCCCCCAAGTTCGATTTTTCCGGACCCCACCCCACCTCAAACCGGCTGACCCCACCCACCCTAATTTCGGCTACCCCCTCCCCCAACGATTTCTCAAGGTACACCTATGTTTCGGGGAGGTCTGAGCTCGGCTAGGGGGGGGGAATAGTCGAGTGCGGGTGGGGTGTGGGGTCTGGCCTTCTCGTGGGTGGGGTCTTAAGTGAGTCTCCCCCCCCCTCCCCCATAGGTGTATATACCACCTGTTTGGGTTGGGAGGGGGGAGTAGAAGGTGCAAATTTGGCTCGGGGGACCCAATCATACGTGTAACGGAGATTTGGGGTGGGGGAGGCTCCCCCCCCCCCCCAACATTTTCTGGGGGGGGGGCCCCTATCTGGCGACCCCCCCAACCCCCCCAGGACCCCCCCCCAACCGTCCCCCAAAAAATTTTTCATTTTTTATGCCAACAATCGCATTTTCAGCCGTTTCTAATGATAAAAAACATCTAACCATAAAGTAATTTTAACATTAGACAGTGGTTTTAAACTCAAAAACTTGATTGCCAACATGTTTCCAAGTCCAAAATAAGGTCAATATTGAGTCATAAGATCCATAATTCAGTTAAAAACGTGTATTTCTCATAATAATAAACAGTTTAAGCCAAAAAATTGGACATTTTTGAAAATTTTTTAAAAATTTACCCTAAAAATACCCAATTTTTGGCCATTTTTCGCGCCTTCGGCGCGACTACCACCCCCCCCCCCCCAGTTGGGGGGGGGACGTCGCCCCCGCAAAAAGTTTTGGGGAAGGGTTGAAAAAAGGCTTGGGGGGGGGGGGCTACCCCCCCAACCCCCCCCCCCCCCACCTTACACCTCTGGACCCAATCCAAATCCGAAATTTGGGGAGGGGGAGGACCCGTCCATGTAACCCAAAAGGTTATGTCATTAGTTTTGTTATATATGCGAAAATAGAGCTTGAAAATGGAGAAATTTATGCTAAAATACGCCAGCAGTCCAAATTTTAGTTTATAATTGCTTATATTCCCTGTAAAAGCTATTTTTAAACGAGTTTAAATGTCTTTAGCCGTTTGTAGCTGATTTGTAGCCTTTTTTCGAAATTTTGCAAAAAAATTTCCACAATTTTCCAAAGATTTTGCATTTTTTCCTTAGTTTGGATCCCATTTTAGGGGGAGGGGGGCTGAGCTCGGCTTGGGGGGGGGAGTAGTCGAGGTCGGGTATGGGGGAGGGCGCCTGGCCTTCTCGTGTGGGGTCTCACAGGGGGTATGCTGTAGCCTGGTACACCTATG
>JASAND010010521.1:0-14427 GCA_030248195.1 Trissonchulus latispiculum
AAAAAAAAGAAACAGTTGAAAAATAAAGCAAATAGTTCCTTTGATGTTCCCTTTAAAAGAAAATAAGAAAATTAAGAAACATCCGAAACTTAGTTTCGCACAAAAAAGAACAAAAAAAGAAAATGAAATTTCTTTTTCCAAAAACTCCAAGAGAACAAGCCCGAAAAACGACCTTGACGAATGTTGATCTAGCAATTCGAGAATTTACATGTAAAATCAGTGTTAAATCTCGAATTCCAAGTATTGACGATCACCAATCACCACACCTAAGTTCAGAATCTGAGAAAGGAAAGGAAACAAAAGAAACACTTGAAATCAGAAAAAGGAAAGAAAAAAAGAAACAGTTGAAAAATAAAGCAAATAGTTCCTTTGATGTTCCCTTTAAAAGAAAATAAGAAAATTAAGAAACATTCGAAACTTAGTTTCGCACAAAAAAGAACAAAAAAAGAAAATGAAATTTCTTTTTCCAAAAACTCCAAGAGAACAAGCCCGAAAAACGACCTTGACGAATGTTGATCTAGCAATTCGAGAATTTACATGTAAAATCAGTGTTAAATCTCGAATTCCAAGTATTGACAATCACCAATCACCACACCTAAGTTCAGAATCTGAGAAAGGAAAGGAAACAAAAGAAACACTTGGAAAAAAAAGCAAATAGTTCCTTTGATGTTCCTTTTAAAAGAAAATAAGAAAATTAAGAAACATCCGGAACCAAGTTTTGGACAAAAAAGAACAAAAAAAAAATGAAATTTCTTTTTCCAAAAACTCCATGAGAACAAGCGCGAAAAACGACCTTGACGAATGTTGATCTAGCAATTCGAGAATTTACACGTAAAATCAGTGTTAAATCTCGAATTCAAAGTATTGACAATCACCCGATCACCAGACCAAAGTTCAGAATTAGAGAAACAAAACGAAACCAAAGAAACACTTGGAAAGTAAAGCAAATAGTTCCTTTGATGTTTCTTTTAAAAGAAAATTAGGGAATATCCGAAACTTAGTTTCGAAGAAAAAAGAAAGAAATAAGAAAAATTTCATGTTTCAAAAATGTGAAAGAAACAGAACGGAAATTACTCTTTAATGTTTCTTTGATGTTCCTTTTTGTACCCAGAATGATTAGATGTTCCTTTATACAACACAAGAGCAGAAGGAGTTTAGCAGTCATTATGTATTTTAATGTTACCCTAAATGTAATGTTTTATCCTCCTATATATATATATATATATATATATATATATATATATATATATATATATATATATATATATATATATATATATATATATATATATATATATATATATATATATATATATTACTTAATTTATTTTATTAGTGTTCAGCACTGTATACAAATAGCAGACGCCAATATATATATATATATATATATATATATATATATATATATATATATATATATATATATTATTTTACTTAATTTATTTTATTAGTGTTCAGCACTGTATACAAATAGCAGACGCGACGGATATATATATATATATATATATATATAGATATATATATATATATGATAGCAGTTGCACATGTTGGAAAATGTGAACATTTGCCACTCACCAGCTGAGGACGGGACAAACTGTTCTAGCAAGCGCGCATGTGCAGTTTTCCCAATTTTCATTGGCAAAACTGCACTTGTGAGCGTCTCAGTGAGTTTTGCCAATTTACCGTTGGCAAAACTGAGGGACGTTTAAAACAACCCTGATTGATGAAACCCTCCCTTTTAATGATGCACAAAAATAGTGGTTGTTGTGGAAATCTTAATCGTTTGATAATTTCTCAATTTCTTTGTTGCCTGCACATGCGCGCTTGCTAGAACAGTTTGTCCAGCCCTCAGCTGGAAAAAGAGCAGTTTGTCCAAAATGACTGGCAAAGGTTCACATTTGCCAACATGTGCAGTTTTGCTTCTCCCTAACAGGCCAAAAACTACAACATTATATTTTCATTCTAAACTTAATCTTTATTTTATTTGGATCTTTTCAGAATACCCCCTACTCCTCACAGGCTCCAGATTCCGCAAAGCTTACCCAAATGAGCTGAAAAATTCAGCTCATTTGCTTAAGTTTTGCGAAATCTGGAGGGGTTATCCTGAAAAGATCCTTTTTATTTGACTTATTTATTTTTTATTTTAGCACAGTATAGAAACATGCGGAAATCAGCGATGCATAGAAGCCGAAAAGAAGAAGAAACAATGAAAAAAAAACAATTTCTGTTTTTGATTTTCTTATGCATATATACTTCAAATAAAAAGTCATGAACTGATAAAATGCAAATTAGATAGAAATGAAGAAACGAATGTATGAAATGAAACCAACTTATACTACACAGTTAAACAGGTAGAAGAGATCATATTAATAGACAAGGCCTGTATTAAGAAAAAGTCTTAATAAGCGACACACAAAAGAGGCGCCCAACATTCTGTCGTTCTTTAATTAGTTTTATTGTGCTTATCAGTACTTCTACCAAAGGTGGTCAAAGAGTAACATAGAAATTAATGATAAAGCAACTTTGCCAACTCGACTCGATTTCACACCACCCACACTGTCATTGCAATCGCGAAAACTTGCTGAAGCAAGACTTAGCTACTTGAAGTAATATAGAGTGTAAAGTGGATTTTGTGACAATAATCTCAATTATTAAGGTTTTATTGCTAGATGATGAGGTTTTTCACAATGAGACTGTCGGTATTAGAGCTTAGAGCCTGTATAGTGGTTTGTAGGTATAATAGGTTTGTGTAGGTACAAATGTGGATCAAAACTAGATTGTGTCAACAACCGTTCTCTAATAATGCTACGGTAATGCTGTTATCATCAAGGTCGTTCGTTATCATTTAACCATTCCTGATTTCGTTCATTAGTTGGTATATTTACAGAACCGTAGGTACGTAAATCGCCAGAACTTAGGAGTGAGCTTACTCACAATATATGAAACGAGGAGTTATGTTACATTATTCACCAGGAAACCTACAAAAGTTGTTCTGGAAAATCTCACTTCCGCAAAAAACTTGCTAATGAATGAGGAAGACTGTACATGGTATAATTTAATACTTCACATAGGTAGGAGTAAATTGCGATTATGGCTTCTGCGAAGCTGAACTCAGGAAAGGCTTTTGGTGCTCAAGCGTTGGCAAAGAGAGGGACAAATATTCCGAGTAATGTGCTATATTTTACCTTTTTGGCGATTGTCAGTAACTCAATCCAATTTTATTGAAATTTTTGAGTATTACTTTCAGTATGAAATGCGGAATTAACACATAGTTGGCCTAAAGCAATCACGAAAATTTAACTGATTTTTCGGGGCCTGGCTGGACCTCCCCTCCTAAATCCGATTTTCCGTGTTTTTTGAACAAAAACCGGAAAATCTTTGGCTGCCAGATCACCCCTCCCCCGAAATTTCGCCTCCTGCAAATGTCTGGTCAGCAGTACTACATCATTGCAATTATCCTTCAACAAACAGGTGCAATTAGCCTCGGCCAAAAGGCTCGAGGTAGAAGGGTTATCTGCAGCGATATTTTCCGTTTTTTTTCGCTTTTTTCAGAGCTTGTTTAAGCTGACTCTTGTCTTTGAGAAATCGACTTCTAGACAGCCCTTATATCTTTTACTTCAAATTGATTAAAGTTTCCACCTGTTAATTACTTCACTTCTTTGGGTGTCCGCTTTGTGTGGCACAGTCTCAAATACATTGGTTCAAACTTTGTTCAAACGAGAGAGTCTAAAGTATTAATTATATTCAGAAGATGCTACCAGATACACAAAAATTGATAATCAGGTGTAACTCAAAGTTGCTGCCACTCTGACATGTTTGAACCTCATATGATAAAAAGTCAAGTTATTCCATTAGCAAATTTTAATCTGAGTCAACTTTATCTTCCAATTTGGTAACGCTGGAAAGTGTGAAAAACTGAAACGCTCCTGAAAAGTGGGCTAAAACTGTCTGAAAAATTTAATACCGTTTTACCCCTAAAAAGTTTTGAAATCATCAGTTGCTCCACAACACCTATTACCGTTTGAAATAAGCAACGTTTTGTTTTTAAGGCAATATTTTTAACCAATTGATCTGTAGAAAACAAATAATCATAAAAAACAAGTCGGTCATTGCGTATCTATCTACTTTCACAGTTTTGACTGGTTATTCATTAAGTTACAAATTAAAACCACTATTATTTTGTTGTTTCTAATTATCTAAGTGCACAGTTTGCTTCGGCTTCAGCATATACTTTGTCACCTTAAGTAAAGGTTGCATTCATATATTTCACATGTTTCAGTTACAAGTATTTTCTTTTTCCTGTGCTTAGAACTTGTTTGCATGTGTGAAGAGCAAATTCAGCGTTCAGAGCGCTACTTGTGATTTCTCTAAAATAGCCATGCAAATATCTCGTCCTGGAAAACAAGCATTCAAAAATACTCAGTCACTTAGGTATATCCCTGAAAATAGAACCTATTTACGTTAGACTTGACGTAGGAGTTCGCTTCGCCCAGTCACTAATTCATCTAAGGCTCCTTTCCAATTCTAATCCTAATTAGTTTCATTTCAGTTACTTCTATTTGCAGGTCTTGCTTTCTTCTGTAAGGTTTCTCAGAGAGGAAGCTAAATATAGGAACGTCTTAATTTATACAGTTCCGCTTAAACAGACTAAAACTTTATTATGGTGACACTTTAACTGCATCTTAACCATGGTTAAAAAGCCGTTCCTTAAGATTGATAGCCCAGGTGTGACTCTATGAATGAGTTTTCTTTCAGTAGTTCCTTAAATATGACATTCGGTTGAGTTTGTCTTGAGTTTGACTCAGTTAAACAAAATAAGTTTCAACCTTTTTTCTCAAGACTGTGTCTGTTAACATCTGAAAGTTGACGAATGGTGGCTCAAATAAGCGGACACTAAACAAGTTGGCTCCTAAAAGTGGCAATATCTCGACGTCGGGTATTTCAAAGTCACACAAATTGCAGAAGCTAATCAGTGCTAGTTTGTTCTTCTATCTTTTCCTTATAACATTGAAAGGTCAAATTAGTATCAAAATGTGCATGCTAGGATTGTTTTAAACAACCTGCTCAAACTCCACTCAAACTTCAAAAACGTGTCACTACAGTTTGGGAACGAATTCAAGCTTAAGTTGGTTCGATTGTGCCTGGGTGGCTCAATCGGTAGAGCGTTGGCCTAGACAGCCAAAGGTTGTGGGTTCGATCCCCACCTCAGGCCGAATTTTTCGGGTCGGAGGAGCTGTAGTGACATCCTCACTTCTTTCCTTTATAATTTTGTATTATTCTTTACGCTCGATTAACCCATCAGCAATACAAGACTACTCGATTGGACATTGCACGTTGTTAACTGGTTTGGTTAACGAGAACTATTCTTCCGGCAAAGGCCTACCAAAGTTATAGACGGGGGCCGGCATTAGCCACTATATGTGTATAATACCCCTTGGGTGTACATTAGCATTCAAAGCTATTTTATGTTTTTGACCTGAAAATATGTAACTGGTTTTGAAAAGTTGAAAGGAACAGTAACAGATAATTTGGTACGGTTAGTTTTCTTTTGAAAAGACTGCTTTCATGCGGATGGGCAATCTTTAAGCACCCAAGACTTCTTGGCTGAGTTCCTCTTCTTTCTTATCTGTGCTGCTGCTCTAGAACATCCTCATCTAGTCAACTGACCTCTACTCACAGAAACTAATTTGCATACTGTGTCAGAATACAAAGATTTCACTTCAACCAAGGGGGACATGGAGAGAAGAACAATTCTGAAATTTATTAAATCAGAAATAAAGCCCCCCTTTACTGGAATTTTATTCAAAGAAATGCAAAAAGCAATTTCTTTTTATAAAAAATAAAGTTTGGCAAAACTTTTGTCCATGGTGATAGATAAATCATTAACAGTGGCCCCCTTCGTGCAAAAACCATCAGTGCTACCAACTAAGAGTGTGACAAGCGTCAAGCTCTTAGCTATTAGGCTTCGGGACATGATCTGCACGATAACGGCTGACCCACCCCCTCCCCACAAATTAGACCCATCACTTCAAAGAAATTCACACGCTATGCTTGTGTGCTGAAGCTCGCAACAGACGCACATTAAACCAACTGTGTTGAGCATAGACAGAAGATTTTAGCGATGAGGTTACACAGTTCATTTAGAGCTAGAAACGAAAGTAGCTATCTCGCCTTTAATCGACATAATAACATCACTATTAAAAAAGCTTATGATACCCTCCCCGTGTTTGGAGATTATATCTCATGTTTATTGTCTCAGCTGTATCCTATAATTACTAGCTATTGTAAGGTTCAGCTGTTCCAGGTTTTTGTGTTAAAAATTTTAGGTAAGGAAGTATTTCTTTGCTACACTGTCAGTCAGCAGTGTACTCTGCCTCCAAGCAACAACTGAAGCACTGCCGTATTCGCTTTTGTTCTAGAGAGTCAGCCTTTATCCTGAGAATGTTAAAAACTTTAGAAGTTCGTATCCTCTGATTCAGTGTCATATTTTGTCATCTATACGTTATCTCTTGAAGTTTGGTAGTTTAAATTGTATCAAAACACAGTTTCAATGATAATCTGTCAATTCTGATCTATATGTTCTTCGTGGCGTTTCATATCTAAGAGTAGGTGATTGGCCTTAGGACTACCAGGGGACTACCTAGGGTATAGTGGAAATGTTACACAGGAGTGGCGCGTAGGACCCGGATCAAATCCCCGACCACCTCTTATCCCAACAGCCCTCTTAAGGGCTACCAGCCTGAAGACGCCCATAGGTAAAGATGGGCGAAACGTCGTGACCCAAAATTTAGCAGCCGTGGCAAGTAAAGGCCAATCATCTACTCTTAGATATAATCTGTCAAGTCGGAGCAACTGGATCGACCTATTGAAATCAGATTAAAAATTGTCCCAAACTTTTTTGAACAACCGGAATACAGGTCCAAACTCAATTTTTAAAACAAATTACTGTCACATATTTTTTAGATTTTTCACACACCTACGCGTTTAACAGTAAGTATTGCTTACGTAATAGGACGTAAACCTCAACTTGTAACGGATCGGAAATTATCCAACTATCGGAGGCTCTATGGTGGGATGGGTAACGCTAGATAGATCACAGCTTTTGTTGCTGCAGTTTTGTTATGCTAAAATCCATTATTCTTGAGTAAAAGAATATTACTTTGTTACTCTGTCAACAGTGTATACTTGTATCCTGCAGCAACGAAGGAAGTATTAGAGATGATCGCCTCTTTTCTTGGCGAAAGAATCGGCTCTGCCCTTATTTTTTTGGATCTGAAGCTGAAGCTAAGGCAGAGGGATCCTTTACTTTGCTAAAAGTGCTAATTAAAAGATGCGCGGGTGTGTCTAATATAAACTCTAAGGAAACAAAAGCATATTCTTTTCCCCCGTATTTCAAGTTTGAACCAAGAATCTGTTATCCGTCCATGCTTTGTGAGATCCAGCTGCAACGTAGCCTCAGGATACTTAAAGATATACCTAAAAGCGTTAACTTTCAAATTACCTAAAACGCTTTCTTCACTTTAGGGTTTTTCCGGAATTATGTTCTGGATTCATAGGTTTAATCCAACAAAGTAGGCGGGGTCTGTGTTGCATTTTCGAAGAATCCTTTTAAAATGTCACTCAATTTTGGAAGTGGGCATCCCAAGATATATATGTCAGAAAGTCACACGAATTTTTATACTTTTTAACTTTTTATTTTAACCTAACTTCCTAGATATTTTCAATCGGAGACATTGCTCAAGCACAGCTGGTATATGCAAACGTTATTTGCGTCATGATCTGGCAAGACTCCATCCGGCAACTTGTTGTTTGCCAACCGTAAACGGCCAGTTTCCATACTGAACATTGCACCCCGGGTGATCACAGCATTGTGAGAGTATGTTGTTGTGTAGTAAGAACAGAGACGTGGTATCGAGAAAAATCACGACTATACTTCAGTACATTTACACAAAAACAGAGGAACGGAATTCAAAAACTCTAACTTTTTTAAGTTTTCCCACTTCATGTGTTTCACAACACAACACATTTCTTTGTTAAACTGCGTCTTTTCTTAGCAAAAGGTTCTAAGCTTACTTAAAATTTATTTTAAGCATGTTGTGCACTTTTTAACATGCTTCGCTTTGCTAAAAATGTTAATTAAAAGATGCTATAAGGTGCGTCGTCCAAAATCAACGCTTCGGAGCTTTGCTTAAGCTTTGGTTAAGACTAACTTTAGGCTTAGCAAATGATATTTAATTTTCAACTTTTCCATAAATAAACTGTAAATGCTTGAAGCTTTGTTGGGATATATAACTGTTAGTTTCAGATACCTACTTCAGGATTTGCAGTTAATATGAACTGACGTTTATGTTATGTTTATGTTAAATGCACATGCTTAATGGAAGGAAAGTCGAAGCTAAATTCCTAAAACTAGCTTTTGTCAGTTTCTGAAGTTTCTGAAAGCTGCACTGAACCAAAGTACAGAAATTACAAGGCTGAATCAAGTAGGTCAAACAACGAACAGCATTAAGCCACTGATTCAGGCTCAGGGGCCAGGCATTACGATATTTATATTGATAGATATATATATTGACAGATATTGTTGTAAGCTGAACTAACGATTTGGCTTTCTGCCAGATGAAATCAGTCCCAGTATGAAATACGCCAGATGGCTACCTTAATAATAACATTATGCAACCGTTAAACTGCTACGCAGAAATTCCACTGGATGATATGTTGGCTATTATGGCCTCCCAGAAGTTCGCGGTAGGAAAGGCTGCTTTGATTGAAGAGGTCTGTGTTAAGCATAGGAAACTGAAAAAGTGGTGATTTCATTTGCTGAGCTTCAGAAATCTTACGAGTGACAAAACGGATTAGTCTAACGCTTGTTTTAAGAGCACCATAGGCCAACACGGGGGTATGGGGTGGTCCAAGCCTACACCCCAACCCGGACAAAGTACAAGCCCTACCGCCTTCAGGCGCAAGGGAGTAAAGAACAATTGGGCAAGGGAGTAAAGAAAACATGGGCAAGGGATAAGCAGTGTTGGATACTGTGTTTCTCATAGAATAAATTGTTGTATCGGACTAAGTAAAAGATTGCAGATAATTGTTCGGTGTGTGACATCTAGGCCTAAGAAAGTTAGAGCAAAAGGAACTATATCTCAACCCCCAAAACTGTACCCAACTCGAAGCCCCCGGCCAAACCAACCCATGATAATACTATACACTGCTGAAATTCAAGTTTACACTTCCTTTTATATTGGCCAAGCTAGCGCCGCAGGCAGCTAATGCAAAGGAAATCAGTTTCATCATTTCAAATGAAATAATTTCCAAATTGTTATTGAGTAATTTTATAAAACTAAATGCACTAAGGTGCTTGAGACGTGAAGATAGCGACAACTTTATTTGGCTGCTGCGCTGTTGCACAGCTAACAATCGATTGCTCAGTGAGTAATGTCCCACAGCAGAAATGGCTGGAAGGAATAGGTTTTCGAACCGAAATCCCGAAAATTTCCGGGTTCGCCAAATTTCTTACTACAATTTCCTTCTTTTTCCCATAAACTCGATGAAAATGTTGAAGTTTTTTAAAAACTGACAATTTTGCTTTAAATTCTTTAAACATTGTGAATTTATATTACTAT
This sequence comes from Trissonchulus latispiculum, assembly GCA_030248195.1. Classification (NCBI taxonomy): domain Eukaryota; kingdom Metazoa; phylum Nematoda; class Enoplea; order Enoplida; family Ironidae; genus Trissonchulus; species Trissonchulus latispiculum. The sequence continues at coordinate 9,621 of JASAND010010521.1, forward strand.
TACTATTGATTTATGCAGCTGGTACAAGTCCCGTTGAAAAGTTTGGTTCAAGGTCACAAGCAGCCCCCCTCTTCAGAAGTTTCTTAGGACAATCCCCTCCAGGATCCGACCTATGTTAATGTATGATGAACACCATCTCGAATGGTGATGCGCACAGAGGGATGTTAATTAAAGTTTTTTTTAAATTACTTTTTGAAGTATGATAACAGCTGTTTTGTAGTAGGATACTGAAATTGGGTGTCGGCAACTGTAATGAAATATCCTGAAAATTGAGGGGCTTAGGTAACTGAAAATTCTGATTTCTACAGAGCTTATCAAGTCCTTTCAAACGATACCAACTGACGATCCTGATGTACTCTGCCCAGTTTCGAGATTTCTCTGACTCATAGAGCAGATTCAACAAAGACACCCTACATGTCAAACATTCTTTTTGAGCACCATTACTGACTAATTGAAGTCAATTTTGGTTATAATTGTTGCAGTTAGAGTTATCTATTGGATCGCTGTGGTCAAATAGGTGAGTCCTGGTTATCAGAACCTGAAAAATACTTTTCAAAATTTTCGTAATATGACGATTTCATGCCATTCAAAAGCTCTCCGTGTGAGGAAATAAACTTTTTTAGACCATAACCCGCATATTAGTTAAATTTAAGCTAGCGGCTGTTAAGGTTGGTGATTCCTTTTGGGCACATATTATTGGTTGAAGGTTCAAATCAAGATGAAATTTGATGAAACTTTCCAAAATAAGTTCTTTTAGCATTCTAACACCTTCCGCGCAATCCCGCTTCAAAACTTCGACGTCTCCGTTCAGGGCCGTTTTTTCCGATATTTGACAATTAGACAGCAGCTGCATAGCCATGATTATATTTATTCGAAAGATGTTGTTGAGATCTACTTTTTTGCTTTCTAGCTTTTCTCTATAGTGAGATATGGCTGATTTTCTTATTTTGGGGTTGAAAACTTGTCATTTTTACAGAAATCAATTAATCCGCCATTTCTTTCCGTAAAATTGGGGTGTAAATTTGAACGTCTCGTCGGGGCGACTATTCGTGGTCTTGTAGTCTTCGAAATGGTATCCCGTACGCTGCTATCATAAAAATGAAGCTTTTGCAAAAACATGATCAATATTTTTTCCAGCGATTGTGGAGCATTTACTATGCAAAGTAAAGGGTTGCTACTTGCTAGACGTGTTTTACACAAAAATACCCAGGGTCCCTTTTTTAGTTGCCCCGATTGCTGCTTTCGAGCTAAAGTGGTCGCTTGCCAAAGTTGGGAAAAGTAGGCAAAATCCAGGTTGCGCATACATTGTAGTTAATTTCTTTATAACGAAGAGCGGTTTCATAATAACCAAAAAAGGGTCCCCAGCTATTTGATAGTGGAATCGAGTGATATGGCCGACGCCTCAGGAAAAAATTGACTTTACCTAGTCTGCAAAACATCTGGAAAATTAAATTACTTCGAAAATGCAGTAAAATAATTTCCGAGAACTAAAGTTAGGTTCACTGTATTCATTAGAAAGAAAAAGTATTAAGCCCATCTTGATATAAAAATTGCTGCTTAACTCCAAGGAATGAATGAGTAATAACGGTTGATGTCTCCAAAAAGAATCACCACCATAAGCAACGCGGAGTGTCGGTACCCGCGGGTCAACTTTCAAGTCAGTGGGTACCCACGGGTCAAGAATGGGTCAACAGGCACTTTGCTCACGTCAATTCTTACCAATCTTTGCCCTGCTTTTACTAAAACAGTTAACATAAAGGTTTAAGCTTTTCTGGGATTCTTTAATGTATGTATATGTTATGCACGTATACGTTATTTGTAATGCAGTGTCCTGTGCAAAGTGCTCCCTTTTGCTTCATTGAATCTCGTAAAATGTTAAGTTTAGCTCAAATAATGTCTTAATAGTCTGATATGCAAAATTGTCAAAATCCTCAGATTTCGCCGGACACGAAAAAGCTACCCACTTCCAACTCTGAACAAAATTCATTACCCAACTCAGCTCCACTGTGAGTTCGCATCTCAAAGACACTGCTGCTCGTTGCGCCGTCACGTGACTGAACTGCTCTAAAATAAACGAACCTACAGTAGTCTCTTTTTTAATATTCAATATTTAATTGAGTTTATTTAATTTACTATTCAATATTCATTTAATATCTAATATTCTCTTAATATTTTTGTTTTCTAGGTATGAATTCCACTGGCTTATCTGACTTTAATTCAACCGTGTTCGACGGTCGATCCAGCTCAGCCCTATACTACATTTCCATGTCGTATACCGGCGTCATTGTCCTGATCGGTTTTGTGGGCAACTCTCTGTTCCTATCAACTCACTACAGTAAGAGACGCGGTCGGAAACGATCCGTTTCCAACAGTTCTGGCCACTATCTGGCTGCCATCGGGCTGGCCGATATGTGCGCTCTGGTGACACTTTTCGTGGCCTGGCTGCAAAGTTTAACCAGAGCTGCCCTGCCGTTTAACAGCTTTCTCTGTAAAATTACCACCTTTTCCGGGTACCTGGGAACATTTCTCTGTTCATGGTTCATAGCCTGTCTGTCGCTGGAACGGTTTCTGGTGGTACAGTTCCCATTGCTTCGTAAAACGGTAATTTCCGTAAAACGTACAAGATGGGTTCTGCTGGCTACTACTCTGTTGGCACTGCTTTGCAACGGATGGACACTTTTGGTTGCGGATACGTTTTCAGTCAGCAGCGTGATAAACGGACAACAGATCTGTGCCGTGCTCAATCACTATCGAAAACATATGTACCTTTTCAGCCTGTTCAATATGGTGGTCGTCTTTACGATACCACTGTTTCTGATCCTGACAGTGAACATGTGGGTGGCCCTGGTGATGGGACGTCGACTGGTGCGAAATTTATCAAATTCGTCCAGTCTTACCAGTCCCAGCAAGAAAACCAGCGAACGATTCATTCAAGTACGGGATCATCGTGAACTTGAACGGGAAAGCTCAAACAGTACGCTGAACGATCGAATTTCCATACAGTACGTGTCAGAGAGACAGTCAAAAAGGAGACATAAACAGTTGATGAACCGCGGAGCCATTAAGCTGATCGGTGTGTCAGTAATTTATCTAATGCTCAATGCGCCTATGTACGGTGTTAGGTTGCGGGATTACCTGTCCGGACATAAGGACGATACGGTATCGGTATTGCTGAAACAGCTATGCTATCTGCTGTTTTCGACACAGTACTGTGTCCATTGCTTTGCATATGCCAGAGTTTATTCCGTCAAATCGACGATGAGGTCTTACAAAAGCTACCTACTAAACCAGCTACCAAGTATGCTGCCAAGTATCGATATAACGCCTACCGTTGTGCGAAAAATCACTAACACTAGGTCCTACTTGTAACTGAGCTCATACTTGCTGACAGCTGACTATTATTTGTTCGTTGGTTCAGATTTATTTATTCATTTACTTAGATTTCTATTTGTCCTTTTATTAAAACCTATTTACACTAAAGAAAGCTGTTTAATTTCCGATACTGCTCAGCTCAGTCGAATGCTAATGTTAACGCTAATTGCTAATAGTTTTATAGTTTAGTTTTACCAACAGTACATAATAACTCAGAACGGAACAAGCGACACACTCTTAGTTGTCAGGCAGCAAAACATGAACACAATACCGGCTGAGCCCCACCCAATAAATTACGCCTCTCTTAGTTGCTTGTAAGGCAAATCTTAACGGGTCTTGATCGCAGCAAATGGATAAGTTTTTAAAACTTTCTAAAACCGAAAATTAGGTTTCAATTTCAGTTAGCCTCGGAAGGGAGCCTAAGTTTTCAGCTAGCTGCGTTGGATTATTGCTTATACAGTACTGAATTATGCAGGAAACTATTAGTAAGTATAAATTACGCATATAGCAATAATGTAGACCCGTTAACGCTCATCTAGCGATTAGGTTGCGGAAAGTTTCAATTATAAGCATCACTGAAGTCTGCGTTATTTTTATTTGCACAATTTTTCTGCCGTACAGTATGTAGAAAGACAAGTAAATAGAATATCTTAAAAGTAATAGAAAGATATATTTTAAGAATCTTCCTGCTGACAATTTTACTTTAATAGCCAATATAAGGATACTACACAACTTCATTTCCGATTGTTCAGTTACAATTTGTCTAAATTTCACTATAATTATGAAGGTCGATTAAAGAAATACTCCGATCCGCCGTCGATTTTCGTAATATTCCCTGTGATAAAGGAGGAATGATTGCTGGCCAGAAAGATTATCACCGCAGCCACGTCCTCTGGTTTCCCGATTCGGCCAATTGGATGCATCGCTATCATCCTGTCTCGAACCTGAAAGCAATCGGTATCATCAGGATACATTTGAACTGAAAATTGAATTTGAATAAACAAAAAGTCTAAAACTGTAATTGTAACCAAAGTGTACACCACTTTTGTCGACTTTAATATCTGTCCATTTGAACAATTTTTAACATGTCGGAATCAGTGTTTGAATTTAAAATCCTGCAATTATGTCATAAGAAATCACTTGAACTAGAAATTGAATGCCTACACAGTTCAGTTTGAATTAACAAAATCAGAAATATCAAAAATACAAATAAAATTCTTTCCTTGCTATCAATTTGTGCTTAAACCTCAAACCAATTCCTAAAGATAGACTTATATTAGTCTATTTGTAATTCTGTAGTCCTTCACCTGCTGCATTTCTTCCTCCGAAGACCCATCCTTGTACAGCATCGGAGTGTCAATAGCCGCAGGGCTATAATTAAAGACGATTGCCTTAGAAAGAGCAAGTCAAAATTCTACCATTCATTAATTCCTCC
>JASAND010010523.1:0-29288 GCA_030248195.1 Trissonchulus latispiculum
AGATTCTTTTGAACACAGATTTCTAACAACTCATTCAAACAATTCGAAAGTTGCTTTTACACACTCATTTTGGAAAAATGCCTGTGGCTATTTTTCAGGGTTTTGCGCTTCGATTTTCTGTTCAAGAAAAAACGCCCAAACTTAAAACAACCCAAACGCTACACTACTGAACTACACTTCAACGCCGCAAACAGAAAATTTTGAGAAAAATCAGACAAATTTACATTTTTCTCTTAAAATGCTGGAGTAAAATGCTGGAGTTGGATGACAACTAAGATTCAATATTAAACTTTAATCACTGACTGGAGCATTAAATAGATAAATATACTTTCTTTGCCCGTCTGCCATGAGAGTGGAAGGAATGTAGTTAGAATTGTTTACATGGGTCATCGGTCATCGATGAGACTAGATAGTAGCTATAACTTAGGTTTTGATAGCCTAAAGAAAACTTGAAGTTTTTTGACTCGAAGACTCGAAGTCTTCTAGCAAGCTGCTATATTTACTTTAAATTTCTTTATTTCAACAACTATTTTGCAGTACTTGATCATGCAACCAATTCTTTTCAGCTACAGAGGAAACTCTTGCAAGCGCCAGTACTGAAATTTACAAGATGGTTTATGATAACATGTGATAATCTATAGGTATTTGACGTAATAATGTGCTGGCGTAAAAGGATTATATGCCCAAATTTTCGACAGTTTTCCCAGCCAACGGAAAATTACTTATTTAAAGTTAAAATCGTCAAAAGTGTTACCATATTAATGTAAAATTGCTAATTTTAATTTAGAATCTCCAAAAGAGTCGCTATCTCATGTCAGTAGCTGAAGCGTCATACCATTGTTAGACATTATCTATTTTTCAAAAACAAATACAGTTGTTTTGACATGTTAGCATTAATGTGCTCCTTATGAGCTTTCGAATGATATATAAATGACCTATTAACTCCCAAAATTGCAGAAGTTATGAAGCTTTTAAAATGGCCAGTCATACGTGCATTCTTTCACTTCATTACACATTGTATATTGATCCAATAGCATTTACAACGATTTTACAACAGATTTACAACAATTTTACAACGTGGTAAAATTATTGTAGATACGTATTAAAACCGATGTAGAACCGTTGTAAATTCATTGAAATCATATGGTAAAATCGGATATAATCATTGCAAATCCATTAAAAAATATTAAAATGTCATTAAAAATCCGTGGTAAATTCATTGTAAAATCGTTGTACCTTGCGCAACAATTTACAACGCTTTTACCCAGCAAAGTTCTTCCAGTGTTCTGGGGGGCTCCCCCCCAGACCCCCAGACCGACCCCACAAACATTTACCACGATTTTACAACAAATATACCACATGGTAAAATCTAAGCATGGGCACGAATATCGAATAATTCGCGAATAATTCGATATTCGCGAATACCACGAATATTCGAATAGTCGTTTACTATTCGCGAATAGTTAACGAATAATTAGATGAACGATATTCGAACTATTCGAACGAATATTCGAATTATTCGAGCGAATATTCAAATTATTCATTTAATTTCTAAGTAAGTATCCAATATTCAGGCGAATTTTCGGTCTTTTTGCTGTCTTCTGCATTAAAATGAAACTAAGCTCATAAAGAATAGAATATATTTTTGTGTACTAAACTTGCAAAGTTCTTTAGTCGTTCTGTCCTAACAGTTTTAGACATGCGCACTCGTCTTACATCATTGAGGTTTCTCACCTTCAACAGCTTTTGTAGTTGACCAAATATTTTATTGCACTTTAAGGTGGTGATTCCCTTTGGTCACATAAAGTTTGCACCATAATTACTCATTCATTACTTGGAGTGAAGAAACCATTTTAATATCAAAATGTAGCTTGACATTTTCTCTTTTTAATGCATGCCACGAAACTAATGTTGCTTTTCTAAAATATTTTAAACACATTTTAGAAGAAGTATAATCTTCCAGAATTTTTGCAGACTCAAGTAATTTTTTTCGCGAGACATCGGTTATATCATTCGATTCCTCCATCAAAGAGCTGGGGACGATTTTTTATTTATTGCGAAATCGCTCTTTGTTGTAGAGAAATAAGCTGAAATGTGTGCGTAACCTGTATTTTGCCTACTTTGTCCAAATTTGTCAAGCGATTACTTTAGCTAGAAAGCAGCAATCGGGGCAACTAAAAAATCGTCCCTGGGTATATTTGTGCAGAACGTATTAAAGTAGCAGCCCTCCAGCTTGCATGGTGAATACTCCACAATCTTTGGAAAAAAATTGGTCTTGTTTTTGCAAAAACTACATTTTTTATGATAGCAGCCTACAGGATAGCAGTTGGAAGACGATCATAGGTCGGATAATTTGCTCCTATGCCTATGAGACCTTCAGATCGACGCCCTTAGTTTGATTTTACGGCCTGCATAGTTCAAGAAATGATGGATTATTTGATTTCTGCAAAAATGACAAGTTTTCGACGCCAAAACAAGAAAATCGGCTATATCTCACGGTAGTGAAAAGCTAGAACGTTGCTTTAAAAGGCAAAAATATGAAGCTCAGCAAGATCTTTCGAATGAATATATTCATAACTGTGTAGCTGCTGCCAAACTTTCAAAAATTGGAAAAAACCGCCCTGACCGGAAGTCTCGAATTTTTGAATCGGGCTTGCTCGGAGGGTGTTAGAACGCTGAAAAAACTTATTTCGGAAAGTTTCGTCAAATTTCACCTTCATTTATGCCGCCAACCAACAATATGCGACCAAAAGGAATCACCACCTTAACTGGCACGTTGTGTTCCAGAGCACATATTGTTACACTTTTGGCGCTTTCAATGTCTTGATCCGTCTGTGTACTGTTGTTCTGATCCATTTCAACCAGATTATCGCGAATTTTACCAAGTAGAATTGTGTTCCGTGAACACTATTCCACTATGTTGACCACATAAATGCTGTGACTGTAAAACAGTTTGCTGCCGCTATACGCTCCCAGAAGGGTTCTTGAGCTTATTCATAAACTGTCAGCAGTTAGACGTGACGTGAATAATTCGAATTATTTGCGAATTTCGAATACTATGAATAATTCGCGAATTATTCGAATAGTACCCCACGAATAGTGACGAATATTCGAATGCCAGTTTTATTATTCGAGTCCATGCTTAGTAAAATCGTTATAAAGACGTTGTAAAATTCGTTGTAAAAGTTGTAAAAAACATTGTATATTCATCCAATAGCATTTACAACGATTTTACAACAGATTTACAACAACTTTACAACGTGGTAAAATTATTGTAAATACGTATTAAAACCGATGTAGAACCGTTGTAAATTCATTGAAATCTTGTGGTAAAATCGGATATAATCATTGTAAATCCATTAAAAAATATTAAAATGTCATTAAAAATCCGTGGTAAATTCATTGTAAAATCGTTGTACCTTGCGCAACAATTTACAACGATTTTACCCAGCAAAGTTCTTCCAGTGTTCCAGCCCTTGAAACTTGTCTTCTTTATTGCCTGCATTTCATATATATACTATTTTACTGCAAGTTTTTCGTTTCGTACACGTACACATCTCCATTTTATTTATTTAATCTTTTCAAAAGTTTGCATGACGGATTTTTTTCCAATTTCAAAAAATTCTTCAACTGCTGGGGGCTCTGCTCCCCATACCCCCCGTGTGCTTGTTGTGTCAGTTCTCCATGCATTGCTTCGCTCACGGGATATAGTTGTTTTAATTAGTGAACTAATCTTTCCATACACAATATTATTTTTCTTGTAAAAGTATTTTTTCCCTGGAAAAAGAAAATTTTTACCCCCCCCCCGGAAAAATTTGGTTACCCCCCCCGAAAAATTTTTCAGCGGGCCCCTTCCTTCTCAAAATCCTGGATCCGCCATTAGCTGCGACCTGTGGAGAACATTTGAAGCAAATGGCTGAACTCTTTAACCAATTGACGACCCTCTAACAGATGAAGATAAGGTGATCACTGTGCTTGCAAGTCTTCCAGATAACTATGAAATGCTTGACAACGCATGAGCGAGATTAGACACTAAAAGGAACAAAAACGTTTGGGTTTTACTTCAAAAAGGCTAGGTCTATGGCGGCAGATTTGGTTGGTCATTCTGATGCAGACTGGGCTGGGGATACGGAGAGTAGACGCTCTACTTCTGGGTATGTCTTCTAAGACCTTGGAACGTCAGCTTCCTGGTCCAGCAAAAGACAGTCGACAGTTGCTTTTGACAGCTGAAGCACAATACATTGCCCTTTCTGCTTCAGTACAAGAGTGCATTTGGATGCAGTCCTTATTGAAGAGCTTAAACAAGCCTGTTATCTACCCAACAACTATCTTTGAAGACAATCTGAGTGCTATTTGCATGGCTAACAACCCTTTATTCCATAAACGCAGCAAACACATTGATATCAAATACCACTACATTAGAGAAAAGCTGGTCGACAAGACGGTCAGAGTTCAGTATTGTCCTACAAGAGAGATGTTAGGTGACATTTTTACCAAAAGTCTCCCCGAAGAAAAGTTAATAGAGCTGAGAAGACGTCTTGGTGTCACAGAAGAATAAATTTCCGAATTGAGGCGGACCAATTCGTAAATTTAATTTAAGGTGGTAGTACCACTACCGGGACTTTCTACGTAATTTTTGCATGGAAGAAGCAATCTTGTCAAAACGTAGGGTAAAGTAAAAATGGTTGGCAAACCATCTTTGCCAAAATCTTGGTGTCAGAGAGTTCATAATTGGCTAGCTACCATCGTGGCTTTGCGCATGCGTAAATAATCAAAATTTTATTTTAACCTTATATATTGAATTTTTCTCACCACGTGAAAGAGCACAAAAAGCGCTTTAAAATGATGTGCATATCTCTTCTGTACGTGGCTTCTATAAAGAGTTACAAGCGGTTAAATATATAGCTGAATCACGTTCCCTGCCATGTCACTCATATGGAGTGAAAGTTTCATATTTGTTACGGGCCATGGCACTCATATTGAGTGACACTCAGTTGTTAAATAAAGCAGTTTCTCGACATTGGCCGGGACGTTACACAAATAACTACTACATGTTGGCACACATCTTAAGCTCGCGATTTTTTTGGTAAAATGGTTGGCAAGTCTGGCACTCAATATGAGTGACATGGCCGGCAGCGTTTGGGTGGTGGCCGGGGGATGATACTAAGAACACCTCAATGGTGGCAGGGAACGTGTTAAGTTGACCGCTTGTACCTTGAACTCTCAATGCAAAGCAAGAACAACTTATTCTAAAATTCAATCTATTGGGTTTTAACGGTTGTCGTTGTGTTACTTATGTGTATTATTTAACAGAAAACACTTTGCAGCTGCTTGAAAACATTACAAATTCCCAAAACCAAAGCAAACAATGAAAAGTTGCAAATTCTTTGTTTTTGATTTTCACCGTCACTGCTTCAACCAAACTTGACCAAATCTTCCAGGTACATTTTATACCTGCATAACCGCAGGCAGTTTTCTTTGTTTTTGGAAAAACGCAGTAGTAAGCAAGATATAGAATTTCAATATTTCAGGCAATATTTCAAAATAAGCTAAAAAATCAAAAATGCACTTTACAAAAAACTAAAAAACGGCCTGGGCGTATAAACTAATAAAGTTTGCAAGGAAAATTTCAAACAAGTTCATAAAGCAATGAAGGAGATATCTATATTCAAAACTTTTAATACATTTCCTGTGTAGACAGGAAGCCAGGCCCACAACGTTGCAGGCAAGCGCATTTGATGCAAAACATGATAATGAACAATTGTACCAAATTTCAAGCCAAGTGATCAAGTTTTTAGTTCACAGTATCTGTTCAAAGTCCACACCGGTAGTAGTACTACGGCACTACCACCTTAAGGTGGTGGTATCCTTTTGTGCAGTACTTTTGTGGTGATTTTTTTGAAACGCTATAACTTTCTCAATTTTAAGAGTTGCAGAGAGCTTTATACATCGTTTTAGAGCTTATTATCTGTACATTCACATGAGCTTACAGAACTGTCAAAATTAGCAAAAACATAGCAGAAATTTTCTGACAAGCTGACATCTAACAGGATGAATATAGACCAAAAGTTTTTGAACATCGATTTCTCAAAACAGAAGAATCGGCCAAAAGTTCTTTTTGTGCCACGATATGAAGGACATATGGGCCGAGGGACGTTTTTTTGGAATTGGCTCAGCAGGTCCTAACGGTCGAGAAAATCGGCCAAATGCACAGTAACACGAAATTTCGCAACTTCGCATTGAGTTTTCTTGCTACTCAATATGTTTTAGCCCAAACCAAGAAAAACGTCCCTCCGCAGAAGTGCGAATTTCGATTCTGCCGAAAATCTCCGGAATCCGTCGAGCAGTTTTTGAGAAATCGATGTTCGAAACAAAATAATCGCAGTTTTGCCAAAATGGTTTTTCGGCCAAATCTCTAGCTGAAAGCAATAAAGTCCGGCTAATAGGCATTCATAAAATGTGCACTTGGACGATATATCGATTGAGTATAACTAAGCCAATTTTGTCCTTAACATGTGGCAGTAATTTTGAAAAAACTGATTTCCTCGAAAAGGGCCATTTTTTGACCCTAAAAACAGTTTTTTGCTTATACTGACTTAACCACTGGAGATAGCTCAAGGGTTGTAAGAGCAAAAATGTTCATTTTCGAGTCCTCTTTCCAGCCATACCAACCAATCCCGTGTCTTGTCTACCTACTGGGAGCTTAAGGCCAAAAACCAAAACTATCTTATCTTTTGGCCTAAGAATACGGGACTGGTCCTAAAATGTTAAAGAGCACGGAAATAGGTTATTTCGTAAGTTTTAGCCCTTTGCGTAAAGGATTAGAGCCGTAGGAGTCAAACATACCCGAAAGGAAACCACCACCTTAAGGTATTGCTTGCATTATCGGAATTTTTGATGTAAAACTTGGACAGATTGTTCAATTTTGAAGAAATCCTATGTGAGTCTGCTCTGAATGGCGGGCTATCTTGTGACAAAATTTCGGCACCTGGAAACCCATGATTTGATAGCTACCTTCATGCCTTAAAAATCGAAATATTAAATGGTAATGCAAGCGCCCCCTTAAAAAAGCAAAAAAATGTACAAACTTCTTTGGTTGTTGTTCCTCTGGTCTTTGTCTGTTATTCGTCAATACGTTAAACTACTTTGTTGGCTTGGTATAGCCAAGAGTACATATACATAAGAGTATGACAAGCGTCATACGCTATGTATTATGAGCTTGCTACATCCTCTGCACGCTATCGGCTGAACCCCCCCATAAATCAGACCCCCCTTGACCCCGCCCCTATACATGTACGGGGTCCAAACGGGGGGTCGGGGTCTATGTTAGTATACTTACATGTTAAACTTGACGGCCCCACTTTGTGTATGGGGTTTAAGCTTGTATGACTTACACATCTGTGTACAAAATATACAAGCACGAGCCCGATCCCCCGTTTGGACCCCGTACATGTATAGGGGCGGGGTGAGAGGGGTCTGCTTTATGGGGGGGGGGGGGTCAGCCGATAGCGCGCATCGGATGTAGCGAGCTCATAATACATAGAGTATGCCAGCTGTCATACTCTTATGTATTATGTACTCTTGGTATAGCTTTATTAAGGTGGTCATTCCTTTTGGAGACATCAACTTTGAATCCTTATTACTCATTCATTCCTTGGAGTTAAGAAGAAATTTTTAGATCGAAATGGATCTTAATATTTCTCTTTCTAATGGATATAGTGAACCCAACTTTAGTTCTCGGAAATTATTTGACTGCATTTTCGAAGCAATTTAATCTTCCAGATTTTTTGCAGACTAAAGAAAATTTTGTCGTGAGGCGTCAACCATGTCATTCGATTCCATTATGAAATAGCTGGGGACCCTTTTATTATGAAACCGCTCTTCGTTATAAAGAAATTAATTAAGATGTATGAGCAACCTGAATTTTGCCTACTTCTTTCAACTTTGGCAAGCGACAAATTTAGCTAGAAAGCAGCAATCAGGGCAACTAAAAAAGGGTCCCTGGGTATTTTTGTGTAAAACACGTCTAGTAAGTGGCAACCCTCGAACTTGCATAGTAAATGCTCCACAATCGCTGGAAAAGATTTGGTCATGTTTTGGTAAAAACGACATTTTTATGATAGTGTAGACCTATCCACGCCTACGAGCCTCAGACCACAGGCTGATGATGCCGTCTGACTCACACGGCCACGCAAATACTAACCTAAAGGTCTTTACTAGCGAGTTAACAATCACGGGGACTGACAGAACAACGGGCCTGAAGAGTCGAAAAGTCATAACTTTTATAGACAAAAGATTGGCAAAATAACAAGTTTTTTGTACGTCTGGAATTCTCGATTTAGCCCGAAATTTGGCATTAATTTCTAGACAAAAACGTAACAACACTCAGCAGCCAGAAAACTTTCGAAATGTTTTGGTTAAAGGAAAAATCGAAAGAACGCAGCTCCCTAGGCGAGCTGGCAATTGCTTAGCTAACTCCGTAGCTACACCTGGGGGAGGGAGAAAACACATGACACCATGTGGTAACTCTAGCTTAAGATAAGTCTACTAATTGAGTCAAATTATTATGCGTCAATAAATAATACAAGTGAACATTTTGAGCACTGTATGCAACACAATGAAAATGGAACGTCATGCACGAATTTAATTAATTTTATTTATTTTCACAGTTTTGTTGACATTGTCAGCAGGATGATTCATGTTGTCAGTTAGTATGTGCTACGTGGTCCAAGTGGCTGGTACTGTGGAACGTCATGCTGCTGGATGCCTTGTGCTGGTTGTGGTCGATGAAGGCATGCGGATGCGATTGAGTCGTAGCAAAAAAACTCCGGTGAAAGAGGGCCCAGTGGGACGAACGTATTGTTCGGCAAGCGAACAGCCGGTATCATGCAAAGCAATCCGTCCACAGGCAAGAACGATAAGCTTGGATGTTGTCCTGACGCAGAGAATCTCAACTGGGAAGATATGGTTGCCGGTCTAGCTTGATAGGCATGTGGTTGCGGTTGTGGAGCAGTAGCGTAGCAAACTGAGGGATATACAGTTGCGGATAGAACAAGCGTTGCGTCGTCGGCAGGGAGACATCTGAGGGACGCATCGGTCGAAACCATGGGCCAGGTTGAGGAATCCTTGAGTCGTTAGTAGGGGCTTCAGCGGCCGTCGTTGCGCGTTGATCCATTGACTCCAAAGATGGAGTCCTGTTGATTCAGGATGATGTGCCCGCTTCAGGTGGTAGGGTCACCATTTGCACGTTCGGCGAATATGGAGTGAGTCCAGGAGGTGTAGAACGTTGATCCTGACTAAGGTCAAAGTAGTCATCGCTGCCGGAGCGGTGGTTCGTGCGTCTGATTGAGTCTTCACTGTACTTGAACTATTTGCGAAAACGGAAGCATTCGACGATTCTTCTCGATGTCTGATACTATCATTTTGTCTTCTGGTGATAATTAAAGAATTGTAAGGAACGTTTTGAGTCTGCACTTGTCGAAAAGAACTGAAGGATGTGAACCGCTTGCATCTGCTCAGGTGCGGAAAAACCTTGCACCAACTGCTGTATAATGCCAAGGTCCAATGATGTTTAGAAACAATCTGTTGTCTTCGTATAATGTCCAGTTCACTCCGTTCGGAGTGAAAATGTCTTCATCAGGTACAAAGTTTGCTGGGTCAATAAACTGGCAATCAAGGTCTGAACAACCTTCGCGAAATGAACGGATGAAGCTGTAGTAGTCTCCAGCCGCCACACGTTGCGTCGGCAATGGCATCGAAATCGCAAATTTCGTTCGTTCCGGAAGTAATCGTACAGTACCCATAATGTCTTGCACCAAAGAAAAAAGGGAATCTTTGGTGATTCCGTCTATCATGCCCAATTCACCAACCTGAGCGACGATGATGGAGTATTTCTTGGATCGTTCGTCTCTCAGTAAAGATGGTACGTTGAGCAGCTTAGGGCTTTTTCGCGAATGGGTTAAACGAGTTAAAATTAACTCGATCCTTTTCGCGAATGGGTTAAAAGAGTTAAATTTAACTCGCTGAGTTAAGCAGAGTTAGAAATTTTAACCCTTCGGTCATTCGCGAAAAGAGTTTAAAATTAACTCGTTGAACTCTACTCTTTTCGTGAATGACACGTACAGTGAATGACACGTTAGCTCACTGCTTGCTGACGTTTCGAGCTAAGATTACAGTTTTAGTCAGTCTATCCTTGTAACAGTGCGATGGCTTGAGACTGTGAATAGGAGTGTGATTAGAAACTACAGTAAAGTTTATTGATGAGACCAACTTAACAAGAATTATCTGTAATTTTTCAATTCTGCCTGTTTCGGTTGAGATATCTTTGAGTTGTTTCCATTGGACTTATTAATTAGTTTTTATTGGTTGCTGGAGTTAGATGTGTTAATTAGTGTAGCCTATTTATTTTCTAAGTTTGCTGTTTTCAAGAAATTAGCTCCACTTCTCAAGCAAAATGTAAGATGTTAGGTTAGTTATATATAGTTTAAGTCTACTCAGAGATATTTTAAGTTCCGGAATAATACTTGCAATTTTATAAACACGATAAAATGTGGTAAAACTTTTCCATTCCTGACAGCATTTTACAGACAGATATTCGATGGGCAAACTATACCTTTTTAATTTATTAAGACTTTATTAAATGTAGTATACTACATAGTGCAGTTAATTTTGAAACTTTGTTAAATTCTAACTATTAAATTTTAATCAACTGACAATAAATTTAGCTCATCCACGTTTTTGTTTTTTTGTTTAATTGCACGATTAATTTAGTTTATGTTCCAGTTTTCTTTGTATTCAGATGTTTTGTTATTATTTAGGGTCGTGTGGAAGTTTATTTTATTTCTGTTATTTGACATAATACCAGAAAAATAATGAGCCAAAAAGCAGTTGTTGCTTACGTCAATACGGCTGAAAATGAGAAAGTGTGGATTGGCATACTTTCTTTCTCAAACTTTACAGATGTAAACTCTATAATTGTTAATAACCATACGGAAGCTTCGTGGAACGGAACTATGTACACAGTACATGTTTTAAAAACGTTTGGTCGTAGTGTACTGGAAATGAGAAATGCGAGACAGTATGAAGCTTCCCAAATCAGTAAAGTAGCCGGTTTACAAAATTCTGGCCACAATCCCGGCCTTTGTGCCGGCTGCTTCTTGAATAAAGTCGGTGAGCATATTGCCTCTGATCCCGACAACTCCGGCCCGTCTCTTCCTCGAGTGTTTCGACGTGGTGAGCGATCTGGCCTGCCCCAACCATCCAATCCTTGCAGAATGTCCAGATTTCTTGAGTCACAACTACAGCAACTAAGGACCAAGATCAGTATCAATAATGATCGCTTGCTGAAACAACTGGATGTGACAAACAATCGGCTCGCCTCTCTTGAATCATCGCTCACGAAAGTAACGGAGAGCGTGGACATAATGAAGACAGTCCTGGTCGAACGCTCCAAAAGAATTGGAAATTTTTCAAACTCAAGTCACAGTAAGTAATTATTAATATTAATTAAACAAATTAAATTGTAGTCGTCAGTCTTATTCAGTCGTATACTGGTAGGGTTCGATCTACAACTTTATCTTGGTTCAATTGTGTCTGCGTTTCAATCGGAGAGCGTTAGCATAGATTGCCACAGTTTGTGGGTTCGATCCCCCATCTCAGGGAAGAATTTGTCGGGTCGGCGGAGCTGTAGTGACATTTTTCTTTCGAATTTTAAAATAAAAAATTCTTGCAACTGTACATTAACATTCGCATTCGCATTAGCATTTGCAATTAAGATTCACCTATAAGAAAATATATATTTCTGGATGCCTCAAAAGGAGGAAAATCTACTGGAACGTTCAAGTTCCGTCCATATTCAGCAAGCGGATACTAATTCAAAAAACTTGGATTATCTGACGAATAGAAATGCTAAACAACTGCTACTTTAGCAACAACAACTGTTACTAAAACATTTCCTAATATCTAGTCCTGGCCGGTTAAACTCCGACAACCTGATGTTTAGGCTACAGGTCAGTCTTTAGAGATGCATTGGGCCAGGACTCGGTTCCGTTGGTCAATCCTTTTTTTCATTAGCAAAATGTTACAAAATTTTAGGCCAATTTTGCAATTGTGAAAGTCAAATGTGGTAAATGTTTGTTTTGTCCTCCGTGTTTTTCTGTTTCAGACCACCAACCTCTGGACCTGCAACCTGTCAGAAGCGCCACAACAAGCAGTTTGATACGTCAGTCGCTCAATCTGATAAATGTAAACACAGATTCTGGAATCGGATCCTCTAATCCAGTCCCACGGGTCGATTCGACTTCTCGTTCTACTTCGGCAAGCTTCGCGCGTCTACCACGTCCTGCCGATACAACTGTCGATCAAACACTCCCAGTGGATTCCTCGCGATCGTCCTCCTACTTCTACCAGTCAACGTCAATTTTCCCCGAGTGGTCGACGAGTCGTGCATTTTTGTGGCGACTCATGTTTACATCTCAGCAACAAAGCACCTTTGCCTTTGTCTCCTGGAGATGGCTACGTCCTGGGAGGTCTGCCATCCACAGGAGCCGCTGCTTATGTCGTAAGCCAAATCATGTACTCGAAGTTTCTGTCGAGTCTCAATTCTACAGTTCCCGACAAAGTCCAGCAGCAGAAGCGGCTGTTAAAGCGCTTGCTTCACTATTTATTTTCGAACGAGGAGTTAGCCCTTTCCGGGGCAACTGGCTCCCCATCTCGGTTTCGTTCAGTCACGTACCACAAGCCACCACTGTGTTGGCGTCGCGTTCATGTGGCGCTACTGGAAATTGGAATACGATTTCCTGATTTTCAGGTTCCGCATCGGCATAATATGCTTTCAGCTAATTTGAAAGCAGTAATTAACGAAACTTGTCGAGATCAGATTAAGTCTAACGGGAAAAGGCAAAATCGAGTTACCTTCATTGACCCGGAAATTGCTGCAAATAATGTGTCTCGTCAGCTTAATGTATAAATTTGTCAAGAGCAGCATATGTAAAAATGTAACCTCCTAAAATTGTATACCTTATAGGAGGAGCACATAATAAAGAGATGACTGACTATTCTGTGACTATTTCTATTCCTATATATATACATATGACACCAGTCATATTCCAATTTATTATGTGCTCCAGAAGTATACATACAATCAGGAGTACTTAATAAATAAGAGCATGCTACTATGCATACTCTGTTATCAGAGCAAAAACTATGTTCTATTCGCTAACGGCTAACCCCCCGGGTACTTGGTCCAATTGGAGGTACGATCACTATTTCTCTCTATATAGCTTTGCACAGTATACCGCGCGAACTTCTTTGAGGTGTATCTAATTTGTGGGGTGAGGGTCAGCCTTTAGCGAACAAAGCATAGTTTTTGCTTTGATAACTAGGAGAATACTGGTGGATACTCTTTTCATTTTGTACTCTTGACATGTTAGAGGAACGGGGATAGGATAGGTTTGCTAATGTTTGCTGGGCCTTCTGGCCCGGGTACGCAAATTATTACTGCCGACCAGAGGGGCTGGGCCACCGGCCCAAAACGGTTAGGCCGGCCACCTTGACCTTGCCTGTAAGCGTATGCGTTAACATCTAAGTTTCTAATTTTTAAGTTGCAGAATTTTATATGAATAGTATTTATGATGACGCATTTCTTGATCAATCCGACTTTGAATTAAGCAGCAATGATTCTGGTGATGATGATAGTGATATCCTAGATTCTGAAGTTGCTACTGAAAGCTATCAAACTAACAACTCAGATGTTGATACTTCGTTTCGAGAATGGGCTGCTAATTTTAATCCAGATTTCACTGAACTGGATTGGGCCCTGTTGTCAGATGATCCAGATACTGAAATTAACTTAAAATTAAGAAAACGCAGAGTGGGTAGGCCGTCATTACATGATCAGTACCCTGAAATCAAGGATATCGTTGATAAACTATTGGAAGAGGAAGCAGTGGCGGCGCATGAAAAACGGCACGACAACGTAGGTTACTGTACAGGCGTAACCATAAAGTCTATGCAGCTACGACTTAACGCTGAACTCAAACAGATCTACGGTGACCAAGCTCCCAGCTTATGTTGGACTAGCGTTAGACGTTTGGGTCTTGCCCCGAATCAAGGGCATAATTCTCGAAAACGATACAAAGGCGTCTGCAACTTTAGAAAAGGTCACCGAAGAAACGATATGGTCAGCAGTAGTCACAAAGACTTCCAGTATTCCGCAAGTCAGGTTAACAGCTTAGTCGAGGCTGGATTTTGGTTTCATGAAGAAATTGCTGTGTTCTCAGCTGACATTAAAAATAAAGTGAATGTAGGTACTCCGGCGGTTAGTCAGTATTACAAGCCATATGGTATGAACCTGGCTGGGGACGCTCCAAATCTGCCGGACCACACCTTTCCCTATGAAGATGCTAAACTTGTTCCCTCAGGGTATATGGAACTCAAATTTCGTAGTCGTCGCTCAAAGTCGCTTGATAAATTTAACGCAAACCAACCCAGAAAACGTTGTCGCTCAGCTGATGCAGTTATTCCTAAAGGAACGTATGTGGATCAAGTAGGAAGAGTTCGCCAGCCGGTTTCTCGCTGTGGACCTCTTTTCTTGTACACATATGCGCAGAGATTCCATCGCAGTACCTCTTGTAGCCACGTCAATCAGATCCTTGATTTTTTGCCACAGATCTTGCTTGCAACTGGGAAATCGGTTGTTTTTATTATTTGCGATGGAGGGCCGGATTGGTCCATGAAATCCCTGGCCAATCTTTTAATGTATGGCCGGCTGTGGTCGCGTCTAAATCTGGATTGCCTAGCACTGGCATGCTACTCACCGGGTACATACTTTAAATTCTGGTAACAAGCCTTTATTAACAAGAGTATATAATAGGAAGACTAAAACACTCAGCTTTTGCATTGTACTTGCGAGATGTTTTCCAAACGGGTTAAAGGCTGAATATATTTCTGCATTAGAGTGTGGATCAACTCGCAAGATTGTAGGAATAGTTCTGATACCTCTCTCAGTCTTCCTAGTGTATACTTTTGATAACTCAACCACATATATATAATTATAAAATTTGAGCTTACTAAACTTAGTTGTCACTGCTGCTATCTGAAATATACAGCCAACCAATTTGTGGTTGTAAATTTAACAAATTTTGAAGGAATGTAATTTTTGAATAAGCTTTGACAAAACAGTGCCACTTAGATCAGTGTGACTTATCTTTTCAGTTTTCTTGACAGGTTTCTATGTGCATTTCGGAAAATCTAGGTATCTTGTTCCCATAATGGGAACAGTGGGCAAAATGTGTTAAAGTTGCAGCCTTTTCAGTTTGTCCTAATCTTAAAATTTGCTTGATATTTAGGCCATTCAAAGTACAACATGATTGAACGGAGGTGGGCAACTTTGTCAAGATGGCTAGCCGGGGTAATCTTTCCTGCTTGTCTTGAGGAAGAAAGTGAGCCTCCTTGGAGGCAAACTAATATAAGTCACGAAGAAAAGGAGGAAAAGATAAGAAAAGTTTTGGACAATGCTGCCCAATCGTGCTCTCACATTTTTTCGCATGACATTTACAATGGTTTCGGAACTGTGTCACGGCCAGTGCTTGCAACTGCTACAGACATTGAACAGTTTTGTCCTAAAACATATATTGCTGAATGCGATTTGATTAGAAATCTGAACAAAAAAGTTGTCCGAGAATCGCGAATTTCAGGAGGAACTGCAGTTTTATGTAAACCATTGCGTGCGTTCAACCTACAAACTTGAATTTAGCAAATGCGGAGTTGACACTTGCTCTTGCATGCATTCCAAGATTAAAGCTCAAAAGTTTATGAGCTTTAAACATAAAGTTGGTGGAAAATTTCCTTCACCAATGTTTGATCCTATTCGCAAAGGCCACTTTCGCTCATTTCTTGATTATGTGAACGAACAATCCTTATAGTGGACCTTTGGATTTTTGTTTGCCATCCAAATCTGTAAACTGTTGTCAGTACGAAAACTGCAGTTATGTGTTTTCATCCAAGCTGGATGAACAACGGCATAAAATGTTGTTGCATTAAAGTCTCTAGCCTGTATTCATACTGCTTGCTTTTTTCCTGTAACAATTTCTGTTAAAGAAAATGTGTTTATAAGCAATACGTATATGTGAGCAATAAATTGTGTGTATGCCAGCTTTATGGGGGTCTCTAAAAGCCGGCCCGGCCCGGCCCGGCCCGGCCTGAGGCCGGGCCATAACTCTCTAAAACCCGGCCCGTTATTAAAACAAGGCAAATTTTGGGCCGGAGAATCTCTAAAACCCGGCCCAGGCCGGAAATCCACTAAAACCCGGCCCGGGCCGGAAATCCTCTAAAACCCGGCCCGAATTAAAAATTTCATATTTTGGGCCGGGTTTTCACTAAAACCCGGCCCGAATTAAAAGTTTAATCTCTTGGGCCGGATTTTTACTAAAACCCGGCCCGAATTAAAAGTTTAATCTCTTGGGCCGGAAATCCTCTAAAACCCGGCCCGAATTAAAAATTTCATATTTTGGGCCGGGTTTTAGAGATTCTCCGGCCCAAAATTTGCCTTGTTTTAATAACGGGCCGGGTTTTAGAGAGTTATGGCCCGGCCTCAGGCCGGGCCGGGCCGGGCCGGGCCGGCTTTTAGAGACCCCCCAGCTTTATAGGTATTAGGCAGAGTACGCTGAAGCAGACAAAGAAAAAACTGTATGCCAGTCAAAACTAAACAACAGCATTCTGCTCAGTAAAGCAAAAGGCTTAGCAGACGGGAAAAATTTGTAGATGCTAACAAAAAGTATCCCGTCAGAAAACCCGCTTTGAGCGGGTTTGAAAAGGCGGGATCCCGGCTGTAATCCCGTGCTAATATGGATGACGTTCCTAACTCGCTCACGATATTTTACATTGAATTTTAATCCGCGTCTCAGCACGCGGGTTAAACGAGTTAAAAATCCTCTATTCTTTGCACTGTTATTGCCATATTTTGCGCGCGTAATAACGCTTTAAAAAATGAGAAGACAATCCAACCAATGAAAGCGCAACACATAATTTCATTGGATGGTTCATAATGCTTCAAAATTACTTCAGCTTTTGCCAACATCTCTCGATTTATTTACACTAAAGCAACGAAATAGGCTCTTAATAAAATAAAAATAGAGGGAACAACTAATG
Organism: Trissonchulus latispiculum; assembly: GCA_030248195.1. Lineage (NCBI taxonomy): Eukaryota > Metazoa > Nematoda > Enoplea > Enoplida > Ironidae > Trissonchulus > Trissonchulus latispiculum. The sequence goes on from JASAND010010523.1 coordinate 17,149, forward strand.
TTATTAATGAACAACATTCTGCATTATTAGAAATGATAATTAAATTAAGTTAATTAAGTTAAAATTATTATAATTATAAATAAGTAATGAACTCTAAATTATTTTTTCACAGTTATTTGACAACACTTTATGAATGCCAATTTGAAGTATGTATGAGAATGAGACCTGCTGGCGACATGAAAATCTGAATCAGCGGAACACTACAACCAACCGAAAACTCTATTTTTTCTCAAGAAGTGGACTAATTAAAGGGCTAATTTTGCCATAAAAATTACTGTAAACTTCAAAAAAATATGAACCTTTACATCTTTTGAAAGGACATCTATTTAAATGTTACGCGAGCCTAGCTCCAACTGGTGATACTCCACAGAATCACAGGATCAATTGTTATCCCAACTGTGATTTTAAGGGCAACCATTTCAATTCAAATTTGAAATCTCTATTGAATTTTTATAAACAAACATTTTTCTATTTGATTTTGCTGCACCTACATTTTTAGTATTAAAGTTTAGTTGAGATTGACCAAAATCGTATGTTTTTAAGAGGATCAAGAGAAACCGATTTTGCTGAAAATCTGTACAGAGGGTTTTTGGCTCTGTCGTGGTCTCAGCAGTGTCAGCAAACGAACATGGTACCTGTTTTTCGGTTCAACTATTCATTAATTTGTTGTTAAGCTGGCAATAGAAACAACGACAACCTGGACCAAAATACTGTCTTCAGATTTGTTTTTAAGCGAATTCTGAAATTTTATGTATATACAACTTTTCATGAAAATTGTAAAATTTTGTTTAGATTTATTTAGTAAATGTTTAGTTGGTTCCTCTTGATATGTAGTTTACCCATGTTGTTAACCGTTTGATAGCTTAAACTTTAAAATTTGGCTGCAGATTTGTCAATAATTTGTTGAAATACATCCCTGCTAAATTTCAGCAAAATCGGTTAAAAACAGCAAGTTAGACAGAGGTTCGCCCGGATCGCCCTAACACCGGATGACGCTAAATTGAAGATGTAATAAATGTCTATTAATGAAATGAGTAAATATCTTATTTTGCTGTCTGATTTTATTTAAAATTTTCCAAACGTTGGGAAGTTTTTCCAAAATTCTCAAATAGTGAAGTTGGGCATTACGTAAGGCTAAATTAACTATTTCAACTCTTTGCACGTATGCAGTTAATTTTAACTCTCCCAGTTTTAACTATTTTAACTCTTTTCGCGAATGCAGAGAGTTAATTTTAACTCTCCCAGTTTTAACTCTTTTAACTCTTTTCGCGAATGGAAAGAGTTAATTTTAACTCTGCCAGTTTTAACTCTTTTAACTCTTTGATTTTTAACCCTGCAGAGTTAAAAGAGTTAAAAGCAGGCAGAGTTAAATTTAACTCTGTGCATTCATGAAAAGGGTTAAAAGAGTTAATTTTAACTCTACTCTACTCTACTCTACCCATTCGCGAAAAGGCCCTAAGTGTGAGTAGCTGCCAAAACTGTGCCTCCTTCGATTTCTGAAAAGTGCTTCATAGTTGAGTCGGAAATCACAAGAAGAAGTCTTAGTGGATCCACTTCAATTCTTCCTTCCTGGAGCCATGGGCTTAGGTCTTCAATGAGGGGTGGTTCGCTTACGCAGTCACGAACGTTCACTAAGCACATCCCGATTCGGTTTTTTCCTGGCCTTTGGGTCGGTGACGTACTCAGTGTCTTCTAATCGTCCAAGCCAGTTGTAAAGAGGAGGTCTTTAAATTCCGTATGAACTAAAACTGCGTCTTCTGTTCCCTCAAGCTCTAAGGTCTGAGTGATCTTCAATCCTCCGTCTAATAATAGCTTCCAGGACAGTCTCTCTCCATATGATCCATTGAGCAGGAGGAGCTTCTAACTGATTCCTTATCTCCGGGTTAGACAAAGACAGATTTATTTTCCGTGGGAATTTGGTCATTGGTTCCATTCTGGTCATGTCGTCTGCAATCTGGTGAAGTCCTAAGTTCCTAAGTTCCTAGTTCTCGCAATGATAAACACTTTTAACCAAAAATTTGGACATTTTTGAAAAGTTTTGCAAAATTTACCCTAATAGTACCCAATTTTCGGTCGTTTGACTACCCCCCCCCGAGTTGGGGGGAAGTCCCCCCCAAAATTTCTGGGGGGGGGGGTGGTTGAGAAAATGGCTCGATGAGGCCCCGGCCCCGGTAGTGGCGGCCCCGCCCGGTGTATCTCTAATTAATATGTTTTTTGTGATCAGTTAAATCTTAGAAATTGAGGTATATATACGTTCTGTCTTTAAGGCCCATAGGTCCACACGAAGCCCATTTCTAGAAAACAATTAGAAAAATATGTCAATTGTTTTCTTATTATTTTCTCATTTATTTCTGTAATGTTTTCTGATTGTTTTCCAATTAATTTCTAATTATTTTCTAATTGTTTTCTATATTTTTTCTAATTGTTTTCTGCAAAACCAGTGTCCACTTTCTAATTGTTTTCTAATTAATTTCTAATTAATTTCTCATTGTTTTCTTATTTATTTCTAATTGTTTTCTTGCAAAAGTGATAATATTTCTAATTGTTTTCTAATTGATTTCTATTATTTTCTAATTTATTTCTAATGTTTTCTAAATTATTTCTAATCGTTTCCAAATGAAAAGCTTACACCACCAAATTAATTTTCTGGTGTTTTCCTATCCGATTTCCTTATTCGTCCTGCTGTCGTCAATATCCAAACCCCTCATTTTGGCGGGCTGCCCACAACTCGTCCCATTATATGGGTTTCTCCCCACTCATATTAAGATGCTCGAAAATAGTTAATTTTTAAGGAGTTTGGGTTTAAAAGTTTAAAATTTTTCTGCTCCATCGGAAGTTTTTGTTCCATAATCGTCTAATTTGGCGCTAAAACTGACTGTTTGCGAGCACGTTTTAGCTTAGTTATGTATAGCTCTTTAAAAACTTATATATAAATTTTCGCGAAGTTGACGAATTTCGCGCAGACATTTCACGAAAAATTATTCATGGGAGGCTAGCAGAGCTGAACTTTAGCAAAGTCAAGCATTTTGTGAAAAATCCGCGAAGTTTGCCATTTCTAGCTAAAATCCCAACGTATATACCTTTCGCGAAGTTCGCGAAAAGAGTTTTTAAAGAACAGTAATTTATATACAATTATGCACATATAGGTCATGGAACTGAAATTTGGAGTAGAAGATTGTCCAGCAAAGATGGGATGAGTTACTAACGTAGATATACCTATATATAGTCAAGCGGGAAAAAACACACTTTTTTCTTGGACCAGAACTTTCGACTGGTTTGGGTTAGCACGACTTTGATACTATATTTAATTAGGGTTTGCCCTAAGCTTTCGAATGAGGTATAGTTTGTCTCTCTAGACCCTGCCGTTATGGAGAAATTAAAGTTTTCCGTGTCGGGAAAAAACCCAATGCGGGGAAAAAACCCATCGGCGGGAAAAAAACCCACCCGGATTTTTTGCTGGAAGCGTGCCAGAACAATTTTGACGGTGCCATTCGAAAGAGCGGGTTGTTTTTAGTAGGTCTACATCGAAAAATACAAACATTTTTGAAAAATTTCAGAAAAAATTGAATTTTGATAATTTTGTATGTTTAACTCGTAAACATAGGCAAATTTTGGAAATTTTTTAAAAGTGTTTATTTTTGGCAGTTTCAGCATCCTATCGTGTAGAAAACGTGTTTTTCCTGCATTTAGAGCCAAACTAGACCCATTTTAAGGCAAAAATAAGCATTTTTGGCCAAAATTGAAATTTTGGCTTGAAATCGCACCATGTCCGATTTAGACCCCCTGGACCACCCATAACAGAACTAACCCGGGTAAAACCTATACCAATTTAATCTATAGGCTCTATTAAACAAACGTATGTATTAGTTTGACCTTTCCTGCTAACGGTTAGAAAAATATTCAATTTTGAAGTGGGTTTTTTCCCCGCCGATGGGTTTTTTCCCCGCCAACTCTAGGTCACCCCCAGGTCGCACCGGATGGGTTAGAGCAGTGTGGCATATATCATTATGATGCGCAACAGATGCCCTACACATACATACAATCCGCTTTGGTCTAAGTCTTTCCAGTAGTTCAGGGTGGCCAGGCAAAGTTTGCCAAATTTCGGTACTTGGACGGACCAAAATTTTCGAAAATTTCAAAGTCCCAAAAAATTTGCTGGGAAGCAGTGGAAACGACAATAATACACCCTCCAGGGTTATTTTTGATGCTCTTCAAGATAGGCTATTAAAATCCTAGATAGCTCATACCGGTAAACCCACACTGGGGGTGGGTTTTTTTCCCGCATTGGCGAGTGGGTTTTTTCCCGCTTGACTATATAAAACACAACTAGATGGGATTGTGGGTTACAGTTAGTCAAGTATACGAATTAGACGTAAGTTGTGTTGTTATATGATATGAATCAGAGTCTTTCGGCCCTAACCACGCGGAAAAAGCGGGTGACACATATATATAGCTCAGCTCTAATTTCCTTTTCGTGGTCTTTATATACGCAAGCCAAAACTTCATAATTTAGGACTCTCCAAAAGACGTAAATCAACAACACATTTTAGCAGATTTCGCGACAACTTCGCGAAATGTCGCACAGCATCGCGTAAATTACGCGACATTTCACGAAGAGCAAAATTTAAGCCAAAGCTACAATTTAAAATTTACCCAGAATTTTGGTAGATATGGAGAAAACCCCTCAAATAAGCGAAGGTAGATACGGAGAAAACCCCTCACATTAGCTAACAAAACCTTAGCTAGCGAACTTCGCGAAGTGTTTCGCGAAATTCGCGAGGAGTTTTCGCGAAGTGGAAAAAAATTCCGCGAAATGCTTTCGCGAAATCTTGGGAAATTTCGCGAAGTAACGCGAACTTCGCAGGCGACTTCGCGAAATTCAGATTTTCGTACGACATATCGCGAAAAATCTACACGAATGTCGCAAAGCCTTCGCGAATTTCGCGTGCGCTCGCGACATTTCGCCAGATATGGGACTTCGCTTCAAACGCACTTTGAAATGAGCTGTACTGTAGTAAGGTACTGTTAATCTACTATTCTGCTGATTTTGTTGAAAAACTGCTTGTAAACTGTCCCATATCTGCGGCCCACACATTTAAAAAATTCTTTAGATATATACTTAGTTGAAATTGTTTATTTCAGGCTGTGTTTGTTAACACATTTGCAGTATCAAACACAGCGAAATAGCTGAAAATTATTAAATAAATTCACTACCCGCATTGAAGCATTACCAAAACCATAAAAAACCCCATAAGCATTAACAAAATCAAAGAACAAAATTTTAAAAAATTTACATTTGTTTTGATGACTAGATCCGGATCCGGCCGGATCCAAACTGGATCCTGGTCCAGATCCGGTCGATCCCTAATTTTCAGATATTTGAATAAGAAGGAAAACGCTCACAGCTGGAAGCATTTTCAAATATTTAAGCAAGAAGGAAAATAGTCATCCTGATTGCTTCTAACGAAAAAAATTTCAAAAACTTTGAAACCCTGACCCTCCGGCAGCATCTTAGTAAAAATATGAAAACGCTTGGATCACCCAGTAACCACCAAGCCAGCCAACTATGTTTGGAAAGCGCATTGTGGAAAAGATCCCGAAATGTTGTAAAATGTAGATAGAAAGCGCCATAGGCGCAGAAAATTTTTCAAGTTGATAAATTATTGTCAACGGAGTGAAACGTTTGTTTTTGCTCATGCGCTGCTTGCTTGGGATTAATTTTTCTTACATCCGAAACCTGACGGGGCATGCGGCCGCATGCCCGTCAGATTTCGGATGTAGAAAAATAATCCCAGAAGCAAGCAGCGCATGCTAAAACAAACGTTTCACGTCGACAATTTGTCAGCTTGATTTTCTGCGCCTATGGCTCTTATCTACTACATTTTACATTTCGGGATCTTTTCCACAATGCGCTTTCCAAACATAGTTGGCTGGCAACTGGGTGATCCAAGCGTTTTCATATTTTGCAAGATGCTGCCGGAAATTCGGGAATTTCAAAATTTTTGAAATTTTTCGTTAGAAACTGTCAGGATAACTATTTTTCCTTCTTACTTTATATTTGAAAATGCTTCGAAGTTGTGAGCGTTTTCCTTCTTATTCAAATATCTGAAATTAGGGATCGACTGGATCTGGACCAGGAATCTCAGTTTGGATCCGGCCGAATTCAAGATCTAGTCATCAAAACAAATGTAGAATTTTAAAATTTTTGTTCTTTTTATTTTGTTAATTTTTATGGGGTTTTTATGATACAGTAATGCTTCAATCGGGTAGTAATTTATGTAATAATTTTCAGCTATTTTCGCTGTGTTTGATACTGCAAATGTGTTAACAGAGCTTTTCAACCTGAAATAAACAATTTCAACTAAGATATATCTAAAGAATTTTTAAATGTGTGCGCAGTCCTCGGACAGTTTGCAAACTTGGATTTTCAAACAAAATCTGCAAGAATTGGGTAAGAGTACCCATCTACTGTACAGCCTCATTTCAAAGTGCTTTTGAAGCAGAGTCATCTATCTAAGCAAATATCGCGGCATATGAACATTCTGAGGGAAACTCACGAAGACTTTGCGTATTCTGTCAGATTTTTCGTGATATGTCATGCGAAAAATCTGAATTTCGCGAAGTCGATCTGCGATAAGTTCATTACTTTGCGAATTTCCCAAATTTCGCAGCGCTCGCGGAATTTTTTCCTTCGCGAAAACTCCTCGCCTTCAGTGAAACTTTCTCGTTAAGTTCGTAGCTAGGTTTTGATAGCTAATGTGAGGAGGTTTTTTCTCCGTATCTACCTTCGCTTATTTGAGGATTTCTCCATATCTACCAAAATTCTGCAGTAGAAATGCAAATTGTAGCTTTGGCTTAAATTTTGCTCTTCGTGAAATGTCGCGTAATTTACCCGATGCTATGCGACATTTCACCCAGCAGTTGTCGATATCTAAAAATGTTGTTGATTTACGTCTTTTGGAGAGTCCTAAAATTATGAAGTTTTGAAAATTTGCGTATATAAAGACCACGAAGAAATTAGAAGCTGATATATATATGTGTCACTAACTTTTCCGCGGTTAGAAGCTTACGTCTAATTCGTATACTTATTTATTTCTTGGCCACAATCCCATATGTTTTTATATAGTCAAGCGAAATTGCTCCAATGCGGGAAAAACCCCCGAATGTGTAGCGAATATCTAGGATTTTAATGAGCCTATCTTGAAAACATCAAAAATAACCCTGGAGAAGTGTATTATTGTCGTTTTGCTTCAACAAATTTTTTGGGACTTTTCGAAAATTGCTGGTCCGTCAAGTACCAGGAGTTTGCCTGGCCACTGAACTACTGGAAGACCCAGACCAAAGCGGGCCGTATGTTGTGTGTAGGGTACTGTGATATATGCCACGCGCCTCCGGTGCGACCTGGGGTGACCTAGAATTTGAGAAAAAAACCCATCGACGAGAAAAAAAACCCCTTTCAAAATTGAATATTTCTAACCGTGCTTGGGGAGGTCAAACTAATACGCTGCGATTTGGGGCCTATGAATTTGTTATGGGTGGTCCAGAACAGTGCGATTTCAAGCCAAAATTTCAATTTTGGCCAAAAATGCTTATTTTTGCCTTAAAATGGGTCTGAATTTAACTCTAGAAAAGCGGGAAAACGTTTTCTACACGATAGAGATCTGAAACTGCCAAAAATAAACGCACAAAAATTTCCAAAATTTGCCTATGTTTACGTGTTAAACATACAAAATTATCAAAATTCAATTTTTTTCTGAAATTTTTCAAAAATGATGTGAACCTACTAAAAACAACCGCTCTCGAATGGCACCGTCAAAAAAATTTCTGGCACGCTCCAGCAAAAAATCCGAAGACAATTTCCCGCCGATGGAACGGGTTTTTCCCATTTTTTGAAGACTTTAATTTCACCATAACGGCGAAGTCTAAACGGAAACTGCCTCAACTTAGGGCAAACCCTAATTAAATATGAGTATCAAAGTCGTGCTAACCCAAACTTCCAGTCGAGATTCTGGTCCAAGAAAAAAGTGTGTTTTATGGGTATATCTACGTTGAAATGGCTCATCCCACTTGGACAATCTTCTACTCCAAATTTCGAGTTCCCATGACCTATATGTGCATAATTATATATAGAGAAATTACTGTTCTTTAAAAACTCTTTTCGCGAGCCGCGAATTTGTAGCCACGTTGGGACGCTAAGAATTCAGAGCTTCGCGGATTTTCGCAAAATGCTTGACTTTGCTAAAGTGAAGCTCTGCTGTACTCCCATGAACTGAATTTTTCGTGAAATCTCTGCGCGAAATTCGTCAACTTCGCGAAAATTTTGCCAAGTTTTAAAGGTATACACCTTTAAGCAAAACATGCTCGCAAACAGTCGAGTTTTGACGCCAAATTAGACGTTATGGAACAAAACTTCCGACGGAACGGAAAAATTTTAGAGCTTTAAACCCAAATAAGAACCAACTATTTTCGAGCATCTTGGGAAAACCCGTAATGGGACGAGTTGTGTAGGCAACCCGCAAAATGAGGGTTTAGTTGGTGACGGCGGGACGATAGAAATCGAACAAGAAACCGCCCAGAAAAATTAATTTTGGTAATTAATATTTGGAAAACATTAAAAATAATTTAGAAAACATTAAATAGAATTAGAAAATAATAAATCCAATTAGAAAAACAATTAAAAATATTATCACTTTGCAAAGAAAACAATTAGAAATAAATAAGAAAACAATGAGAAATTAATTAAGAGTAATTAGAAAACAATGAAAAGTGGACACTGGTTTGCAGAAAATTAGAAAAAATATAGAAAACAATTAGAAAATAATTAGAAATTAATTGGAAAACAATCAGAAAACATTACAGAAATAAATGAGAAAATAATAAGAAAACAGTATATTTTCACAATTGTTTTCTAGAAGTAGACTCGTGTGGTTAGGCCTTAAGGCAAACATGCCTGCAATTTCTAGTTTAACTTGATGCAAAACATATTAAATGCAGGCAGGGATCTCACTACCGGGGCCATGTATTCATCAGGCCATTTCTCCAACCACCCCCCCAGAAATTTTGGGGGGATTTCCCCCCAACTCGGGGGGGGGGGGGTAAACGACTTTCAGAAATTGGTACTATTAGAGCCAAATTTTAGAACTTTCAAAATTGTCTAAGTGCAAAAGTATGGTAGGAGCACTTGAACCCAGGACTTCACCGAGATTGCAGTGACATGACGGAAAGATGGAAACCAGTGACAGAGTTCCCATATTTGGAAAATAAATCTGTCTTCTAACCCATGGAGATAGAGAATCAGTAGAAAGCACTCCTGCTCAATGGATCATATGGAGAGATGAAGCTAGTATTAGACGGAGGGTGGATCACTCCAGACTACAGAGCTTGAGGCTGCAGTTTACCCGAGATTCATGCGATTTGCAAAGACCTCCTCTTGAAGAGACGATTAAACGGGGAGATCACCGACCCAAGGCCAGGAAAAACCGAATCAGGATGCTTAGTGAGGCGAGCTGCAAAGCGACACCCTCGTGAGGCCACAAGCCCATGGCTCAAGGAAGGAAGGAATGAGTGGATCCACTTCAAGACTTCTTCTTGTGATTTCCGACTCAACTATGAAGCACTTTTCAGAAATCGAAGGAGGCACAGTTTTGGCAGCTTCTAGAGACTTAGGCTTTTCGCAGAAGGTGGGTAGAGTAGAGTAGAGTAGAAATCAAATTAACTCTCTTTAACCCTTTTCATGAATGCCTAGAGTTAAATTTAACTCTGCCTGCTTTTAACTCTTTTAACTCTGCAGGGTTAATAAAATCAAAGAGTTAAAAGAGTTTTCAAAACTGGCAGAGATTAAAATTAACTCTTTTCCATTCGCGAAAAGAGTTAAAAGAGTTAAAACTGGGAGAGTTAAAATTAACTCTCTGCATTCGCGAAAAGAAGCCAAAATAGTTAAAACCGGGAGAGTTAAAATTAACTGCATACGTGCAAAGAGTTGAAATGAGTTAATTTAGCCTTACGTAATGCCCAACTTCACTATTTGAGAATTTTGGAAAAACTTCCCAACGTTTGGAAAATTTTAAATAAAATCAGACAGCAAAATAAGATATTTACTCATTTCATTAATAGACATTTATTACATCTTCAATTTAGCGTCATCCGGTGTTAGGGCGATCCGGGCGAACCTCTGTCTAACTTGCTGTTTTTAACCGATTTTGCTGAAATTTAGCAGGGATGTATTTCAACAAATTATTGACAAATCTGCAGCCAAATTTTAAAGTTTAAGCTATCAAACGGTTAACAACATGGGTAAACTACATATCAAGAGGAACCAACTAAACATTTACTAAATAAATCTAAACAAAATTTTACGATTTTTATGAAAAGTTGTATATACAGGAATTTTCAGAATTCGCTGTAAACAAATCTGAAGGCAGTATTTTGGTCCAGGTTGTCGTTGTTTCTATTGCCAGCTTAACAACAAATTAATGAATAGTTGAGCTGAAAAACAGGTACCATGTTCGTTTGCTGACTGCTGAGACCACGACAGATCCAAAACCCTCTGTACAGATTTTCAGCAAAATCGGTTTCTCTTGATCCTATTAAAAACATATACGATTTTGGTCAATTTCAACTAAACTTTAATACTAAAAAGGCAGCTGCGGCAAAATCAAACAGAAAAATGTTTGTTTATTAAAATTCAATCGAGATTTCAAATTTGAATTGAAATGGTTGCCCTTAAAAGCACAGTTGGGATAACAATTGATCCTGTAATTATGTGGAGTATCACCAGTTGGAGCTAGGTTCGCGTAACATTTAAATAGATGTCCTTTCTGTAAGATGTAAAGGTTCAAATTTTTTTAAAGTTTACAGTAATTTTTATGGCAAAATTAGCCTTTTAATTAGTCCACTTTTTGAGAAAAATTGAGCTTTCGGTTGGTTGTAGTGTTCCGCTGACTCGGCTTTTCATGTGACAAGCAGGTCTCATACATACTTCAAATTGGCATTCATAAAGTGTTGTCAAATAACTGTGAAAAAATAATTTAGAGTTCATTACTTATTTATAATGATAATAATTTTAACTTAATTAACTTAACTTAATTATTATTTCTAATAATGCAGCATGTTTAAAACATTAGTTGTTCCCTCTTTTTATTTTATTAAGAGCCTATTTCGTTGCTTTAGTATAAATAAATCAGTAGAATGTCGGCAAAAGCTGAAGTAATTTTGAAGCATTATGAACATTCCAATGAAATTATGTATTGTGCTTTCATTGGTTGAACTGTGTTCTCATTTTTTAAAGCGTTATTACGCGCGCAAAATATGGCAATAACAGTGCAAAGAATAGAGGATTTTTAACTCGTTTAACCCGCGTGCTGAGACGCGGATTAAAATTCAATGTAAAATATCGTGAGCGAGTTAGGAACGTCATCCATATTAGCACGGGATTACAGCCGGGATCCCGCCTTTTCAAACCCGCTCAAAGCGGGTTTTCTGACGGGATACTTTTTGTTAGCATCTACAAATTTTTCCCGTCTGCTAAGCCTTTTGCTTTACTGAGCAGAATGCTGTTGTTTAGTTTTGACTGGCATACAGTTTTTTCTTTGTCTGCTTCAGCGTACTCTAGCCTAATACCCTATAAAAGCTGGGGGTCCTAAAAGCCGGCCCGACCCGGCCCGGCCCGGCCTGAGGCCGGGCCTAACTTTCTAAAACCCGGCCCGTTATTAAAACAAGGCAAATTTTGGGCCGGAGAATCTCTAAAACCCGGCCCAAAATATGGGGGTTACAATTCGGGCCGGGTTTAGAGGATTTCCAGCCCAGAGATTAAACTTTTAATTCGGGCCGGGTTTTAGATAATCCGGCCCAAGAGATTAAACTTTTAATTCGGGCCGGGTTTTTATGAAAACCCGGCCCAAAATATGAAATTTTAATTCGGGCCGGGTTTTAGAGGATTTCCGGCCCGGGCCGGGTTTTAGTGGATTTCCGGCCTGGGCCGAGTTTTAGAATTCTCCGGCCCAAATTTGCCTTGTTTTAATAACGGGCCGGGTTTTAGAGAGTTATGGCCCGGCCTCAGGCCCTTGAACCAGGCCGGGCCGGCTTTTAGAGACCCCATAAAGCTGGCATACACACGAATTTGTGCTCACCTTGTGCAGCTA